>CATNWA010000065.1:0-82792 GCA_951230385.1 Staurois parvus | reverse complement strand
AAGATCACTTGGCGGAAAAGGGTTGCACCTGGATTTTCAATCTTCCTCATAGTTCCCACATGGGGGGCTCCTGGGAGAGAATGATCGGGATCTCACACAACATCTTGAATTCTATGTTGATGGATGTAAACTCTTCAAGACTCACACATGAGACTCTAGTCACCCTTCTCGCTGAAGTTTCAGCTATCATCAATTCTAGACCCCTCGTGCCAGTATCTATGGATCCTGAAACACCAGCCATACTGACTCCAGCTATCCTACTTACCCAAAAAACTGAAATTACGCTAATACCTAGTGGAGAATTTACTCATGCGAATATCTACCAAAAACACTGGAAACGTGTACAATACCTAGCTGATTACTTCTGGAACAGGTGGCGAAAGGAGTATCTCAATATTCTTCAAGGAAGAAGAAAGTGGCAACACCACAAACCAAACCTAAAAGAAGGTGACCTCGTGTTGATGAAGGAGCAACATATCGTACGGATTGACTGGCCTATGGGACTAATTACAAAGGTTCTTCCTAGCAAGGATGGCAAGGTCCGTAAAGTGGAGTTGAAGATCTTCAGAAAGGGTGAGCTTAAAATGTTCGCAAGGCCAATTAACGAACTCATTTTGATACTACCCATCGAGAACATTCCTGCTGGGTGAACTCTCCTGAACTTGAACTTTGTGGTTCTTCTCTATCCCAACTCAGAATCTACTATATTGTTATGTTTATTGCATTCTAACATGTTCTTTGTTACAGGTTGTTTTATATTTTTATGGACATTCGTCCTAGTGAAATCCCTTATGGAATTTCAGACGGGGAGTGTGCTGTTCCCCTCATATTTGTTATTTAACTGTGCATTGTATTACCAATTCTTATTTCACCATGTTTGTTTCTATGTCTTGATCTGTTGCTGCCATCTGCTGGCCAGAATTTGCATGCTGCATGCCTTTGTTATAGCTAGTAAGTGTTTTCTCTGCTGGGTGTGGTTTTAGGCAAGCCTTGGTCCTGGTCACTTCCTGCAGCCATTTTTTATGTGCTGTATAGCTGTGTGACAGGACATTCAATACCCTGGGCTTGTGAAGGCATCAGTTTTTGATCAGCAGTTAGCCTCAGGAAAGATATCACAGGACAGCATCAATACCTCTACTACCTTACAGTATTGTATCACTGTTTGTCGCTGTATTTGGACCAAATAAACCCACGCTGATTTCATTCCGTGTATACGTTTGGATCCATCTAACCTGAGCATCTGCCGGTCCGGTCTGCTCCACTGCTTGGATACGAAGATAGGAAGTTACACAGCCATTATCAGTTATACCTTCATTCGCCTTCATGTGGGGACAGAACAAAGAGAGAGGGAGGGGGGAGAGAGGAGAGAGGGAGATAGGGGGGGAGAGAGAAGAGAGAGAAGAGAGAGGGAAGAGAGAGAGAGAGAGAGAGAAGGAGAGAGAGGGGGAAGAGTGAGAGAAGAGGGAGGGAGGGGGAGGAGATAGAGAGAAGAAAGAGAGGGGGGGCGGGAAGAGAGAGAGGGAAGAGGGAGAGAGAGAAGAGAGAGAGTGAAGAGGGAGGAGAGAGAGAGAGAAGGAAGAGGGGGGGGGGAGAGGAGAGAGGGGGGGAGAGGGAGGAGAGAGAGGGAAGAGCGAGAGAAGAGAGAGAGGTGTAAGAAGGGGGGGAGAGAGAGAGAGAGAGAGAGAGAGGGGGGGAGAGAGGGGGGGGGAATAGACAGAGAGAGGGGAGAGAGAGAGAGGGAAGATGTATATGTCTGTGTATGTACATGTATCTGTGTGTATGCGTGTCTGTACGTGCCTGTGTGTGTATACATGTGTCTGTATGTGTGTATACATGTGTGTATACATGTGTGTGTATGTGTCTGTATGTGTGTGTGTGTGTACATGTGTCTCTGTGCGTGTGTGTACATGTTTCTGTGTGTGTGTACCGTTGTCTCTGTTTGTGTGTGTTTGTTGGTGGCGAGTAACTCTAAGGCCTGGCTAGTAGCTCAGGACTTCAAATTTTAAGCCCTGTATTAAAGATTCCAGGCCTTTTTTAAAGCAATTACTGAGCTGGCCAGAAGCAATTTTTGAGGGAGTCTATTCCACATTTTCACAGCTCTTACTGTGAAAAAAACTTTCCGTATTTGGAGATTAAATTTCTTTTCCTCCAGACGTAAAGAGTGTCCCCTTGTCCTCTGTGATGACCTCAGAGTGAATAGCTCTACACCGCAGAGGCGTAGCTAGGGGGGGGGGGGGCAGGGGGGGTACATATGTACCAAGGTACAGGGGCGCTAAAATGAGGCTTACAACGTTACATTATAATAAGTGAACAAGGGTAATAAATGGGTCACAAGATCACTGCAGCGGCTGCAGCAGACGTGTCATCTGATACGTCTGCCATCCACAGTGATGATGCTGCCTGCCAGCCACTGCAGCCAGCCGACATACGGATTCTGAGTATAGCCGGTTACACCTGCACGATCTTGCTCTTCTTAGCGTTGAAAGAGAAACATTGGAAAAAACAGATTTTGATTACGCGATTGACCAGTTTGCGACAGTGAAATCAAGAAAAATAAATCTTTTGTAGACTATGTAAACCAGTCTACGACAGTGACTGAGTGAGTCATGTAAAATAATTTCTATAAATTTGCCTCTTTAAATACAATGTTTCATTAAAATTTTAATTGTTTTTCCTTATCCAATGTAACAAAAAAAATGTGATTAAACGGGGAGGGGGGCTGGGGTGCCAATTTTATAGTTCGTCGCCGGGCGCAAAATATCCTAGCTACGCCTCTGCTACACTGAATTCACTATATGAACCACTGATGTATTTATACATGTTGATCATATCCACCCTTAATCTCCTCTTCTCAAGAGAGAATAAATTCAGTTCCTCTAATCTTTCCTCATAGCTGAGCTCCTCCATGCCTCTTATTAGTTTGGTTGCCCTTCTCTGCACTTTCTCCAGTTCCTCAATGTTCTTTTGTGAATTGGTGCCCAAAACTGAACTGCATATTCCAGATGAGGTGTTACTAATGATTTGTACCGGGGTAATATGATATCTCTCTCTGGAGTCTATACCTCTTTTAATACAAGAGAGGATTTTTCTGCCATTATTAAGCTTGTGATCTACCAGAACCCCCAGATCCTTCTCCACCATTGATTCCCCCAGTTGTACTCCCCCCAGTATGTATGATGAATGCATATTCTTAGCCCCCAAGTGCATAACCTTACATTTATCAACATTAAACCTCATTTGCCACATAGTTGCCCAATTAAACAGTGCATTGAGGTCGGCTTGTAAGTTGAAGACATCCTGTAAGGACGTTATTCCAATGCACAGCTTGGTGTCATCTGCAAAGACTGAAATGGGATTTTTAATCCCAGACCCCATATCGTTTATAGGGTCACAACATTGAACCTTGGGGTACACCACTAACAACCCTAGACCATTCAGAGTATGAATCATTAACAACTACTTTCTGAATATGATCTTTAAGTCAGTTTCCTATCCATTTACATATGGATTTTTCCAAGCCTGTAGACTTTACCTTACACATTAGTCTTGTGTGGGGAACTGTGTCAAACACTTTTGCAAAATCCAAGTATACCACTTCCATCGCCACCCCTCTGGCCAAGGTTTTGCTCACCTCCTCATAAAAAGAAATCAGATTTGTTTGACAACCTCTGTCTTTCAATTCAATTTCAAGCCAATGTGGATCATCTGGGGCTGTGTCAATACCATGCCCATTGTGGACAAGAGCTTGCTCCCCCATGCTCCTTTGCATACACAGAGCTGAATAAGGTATTTATTAAATGTGCCTTCTCTTTAAAGAAAATATATTTAATTTTTTGAAGGAATTTCGGCAAAGTGAAAACTCCCGATTTCACTCATCCCTAGTAAGGAGCAAAAAAACCGTTAATGCATTAAAGAAGAGCTCCATTCAAAAGGGGAAGCTCCGCTTTAAGTCTTTGTCCCCCACTCCCCATTAAGGATTGGCACCTTTGGGGAGCGGGGGGGTGGGTACCCAAATTTGAAAGGTAGCCTAAGGCGATAGGAAGCAGAAGTTGTCCTCCCCCCCTCCCTCCCCATAGTCTTCTGGGGCACGTGACAGATCCCAGTAGATTACAGAGCCATTCACAAAGAGCAGCGCTGTGCAGCCGGGTGCCCACACTGAAGATGCCAGTGCCAGGGAGAGAAGATGGCTGGTGAAACCAGCGAAGGTGAGGACACTGCTGGAACAAGGGACAGGTAAGTGTCTGTATTATAAAAGTCAGCAGCTACAGTTTTTGTAGCTGCTTACTTTTTTTTTTTCAGGTGGAACTCCGCTTTAAGGTTAATGCTTTCATATTGGTAATACCAAAGTGATAATAAATGCTGCATTCTTCAGTTTTTAGATATTGTTGACCACTATTTCCATTAGCACAACCAGATTTTTTTAGTATCACAGCTTTAGTGACTGGCTGAAGTCACTGTAATTGTATTCACCTCTAGATGACCAGATAGTCTCACTATGAGTAATGGTACTTTTGCATTGTTTGACAAGAAAAAATTTGCTAATTACTTAAAAGCTGAACTCCAGGAAACTTGATGTCAGGGATCTCAAGCCGGATCGCGGCACGTGGGTCTGCGCATGCGCGATGTGTCGAGGCGCACTGGCGTGCGGGTGCTAGGACCTGGGCATCCGCGACGGCAGTGGCGCTCGCGCATGTGCACTCGCGATAGCGGACGCGCACCTGGCACCAATAGGAGCGCAGGGCGCCCTATTTAAATGGATTCTGACAGTGCTTAGTTGCTGTATGGTCTTTCCTGTGTTCTGTGAGTTTACTTTGCTGCTGACCCTGCCTGATTCTGATTTGCTGACTTCTCCTGCTCTGACCCCTGGCTTGCCTGACCATTCTCCTGCCTGTTCCTACACCTTTGATCCCCTGTTGCCAAACCTGGACCGTGACCCGTGTATTCTTCTGCCTGCCGTTTGTACTGACCTGCTCCACTGTTACCGACCCGGCCTGTCTGACCTCGCTTACTCTGCTTCCTCACATCAGACTCTCACCTGCTGCATACCACCGACAGGTGCCTCTACCACGGCTGGCTGCACCCAGGGGTCCTGACCTGGTCTCGGCTTGTTCCAAGTCCATCCCCACCATCAGGGGCTCTGGTGAACAAGCAGGTCGGTACTTAGATTCCGCGCCCTGGGGAATTCTGGTCTGTGGAACGCTAGAGGCTACCACCGGCTGGTCCCTAACACTTGAGAACTCTCTCTTTCAGTGGGGCTGCACCTGCTCTGCAAGAGTCAACTGTTTGTTTAGGTCTAGGGGGCCTAAAAAAATAGGTTTACTGGTCTCTATCTTCTCCCCCATGTTCTAGCACTCAAGCCTGATACAAGATCCATAGTCTTGCATTAGATGTGAGGATGACAAGGGATGGTCCTCTGCTAGAGCATAGGTGGAGAGCACCGTCTGCAGGTGAAATGGAGGATCAGGTAAGTGATTTTCATAGCTAGACTAATACATAGCATAGACTAAACAAACAGTTAACCCTAGCAGTATGAGTGTCACGTACCTGATGGGAGACTGAATTGACAAGGTCGGCCTCACTTGTGTCACTAATCCTGAGCCCACTGAGGTTGGAACAGAAGGCGTCTAAGGACCAGGGGGACAAGAGCGCCAGGGTTTTGCTTGCGTCTCTTGCAGATGATGACCTTGATAAGCAGGATATCCTCTGATTTGGGTACTATGGAGATAGACCAGGCAGGTAGAGTGGATTGCCAGATGCACAGCAGAGCCAGGTACGTAGCCAGGACACAGGACTGGAACGGAGTCGTAGGATAGTCAGGGTCATAACAGTCGGGCAGTGCGGTACAGAATCAGGAGGAAATGCCAGAGTCAGGAACAGAGCTGAAGTCAGGAACCGGGGGGGCAGGAGAGTACTCAGAGTCGGGTCAGGAACAAGCCGGTCAGAACCAAAGGAAATCGCACAGGAAACAAGCAGGACACAGGGAGAGCTGAAGACCAGTCAGCACTGAATGAGCACCTAGGTGCTCTTTAAATAGCTTGCCCAGCGCCAACAGACGCGCCTGGGTCCTAGTGCCTGCCGGTGCCGTCATTGGTGACAGGCGAGCCTGGGTCCTAGTGCCCTCCTGCCTGTATGCCTTGTTGGGATCCTGCACATGCGCAGATTCATGTGCTGCGGCGATCTTCTTGTTCCCTGACAATGGGTTTCAGGTTTCCTGGAGTTGGGCTTTAATGCTTTTATACAAGTGGAAATATTCATCCAGTCCAATAATTTAGGCCACATGAGCGTCATCCATTCAGTCATAGGCGTGCGCACGAGGTGCGCCGGTTGTGCCTGGGCACACCCTAATGACCTTGTGAGGATTGGTGTAGCTGAGCCGAGTGTCACACGCTGCACCAGATGTGCAGATTCCATCCACTCTGCTTGACCTCCTGTCATTGAAGCCGCTGCTGTACAGAGCTGTTATTCTTGGTAGTGACAGGGTGAGTTGTGTCCCCACCCCATGGCTGTGTTGTTGGAGAGCAGGCTGAGCTCCGCTGCCTGCTCTCTTGCACCTACCACTGTACAGGAGACACAGAGGGCAGCATGTATGTCTGCTCTCCCTCTGCCCATCTCTCTTCTGGCAGCAGCAGTGTTACATAGGGAAGAGAACAGAGGACAGCGCTCCCCCTCCCTCCTGTATGATATACTGCAAAGAATTAGTGGAAATGTAGTCCAGGGGTGGGATTGCAATCAAAATGAATGGAGCTGAAGACAGTAATGGCCACAACTAGGAGGGCAGACAGAACATTTTTGAGGGATTCTGCAAGATACTAAAGGTAGTCTAAGGCCCATTCTCATTATCAACAAGAGTTCCCACTACATAATTTTAACAGCACAATTTTCACGGGATTCTGTGTGTTGCATAGGGCAGCCCATTCACTTGAATGGGCTGCCCTATTTGCATTTGTCGCCTGAAAAGAAGCTTCTGCTCCTTTTCAGGTGGCAAGGTTTATGCGATTTTTAATGGAGCAGTCTGCTTCACAATCCTGTCATGCGACATTCACGAATCGCATCACGTTTGGGTGCCATTGAAGGATAATGGTATTCAAACACATGCTGTGATTGTACACTATTCAAAATTGTGAAGTGTGAATGGAGCTTAAGGTTGGAGCCAGTGAGTGAGGACCTGCTACCAGGGGTGTCTGCATCCAAATACCCCAGAAGGTTGAGAGGCTGAGCTGCTGTGTGTGCGGGGACCTTGAGCAGTGCAGACCCAACACTGGGTATCTGTATCATACAAGGGACCATGGGACTAAGTCGATAAGTGTTATTTGGCCACACTGGAACCCTGTTGCCTTGTGGGTCTACTGCCTGGTGAGCCAGTCAGGAACATACACTATATTGCCAAACGTATTTGGACTCCTGCCTTTACACACACACATGAACTTTATTGGCATCCCAGTCTTAGTCCATAGTTTTCAATATTGACTTGGCCCACCCTTTGCAGCTATAATAGCTTCAACTCTTCTGGGAAGGCTGTCCACAAGGTTTAGGAGTGTGTCTATGGGAATGTTTGACCATTCTTCCAGAAGTGCATTTGTGAGGTCAGGCACTGATGCCGGACGAGAAGGCACGGCTTGCAGTCTCCGTTCCAATTCATCCCAAAGGTGTTCTATCGGGTTCTATCGGGTTGAGACGGAGAGTCTGTCCGAGGGACACAGCGGATCACCGATCACGGAAGAGCCAAAGATGTCGGCTCGGTCATGTGATCAGCTGTGTCCAATCACAGCTGATCACATGTAAACAGGGAAATGCCAGTTATCAGAATTTCTCTCCTCTCGAGCTGTCACGCTGAAAGCTCGAGAGGAGAGGAGAGACGGTAATCGGCTTTCCGCGGAGGGGACATGTACACTGATCATCAGGGCACTGATGATCAGTGTGCCCTGATGATCAGTGTAGCCCCAGCAGTGCCACCTGTCAGTGTCCATCAGTGCCTTATGTCAGTGCCTCATGCCAGTGCCCATCAGTGTCACATCAGTGCCACATATCAGTGCACACAAGTGCACATCAATGCCACATATCAGTGCCCATCTGAGCTGCCTTTCAGTGTCACCCATCAGTGCCAGTCAGTGCCACCTATCAATGCCAATCAGTGCCACCTATCAGTGCTGCCAATCAGTGACACCTATCAGTGCCTATCAGTGCCAGTCAGTGCCGCCTATCAGTGCTGCCAATCAGTGCCACCTATCAGTGCGAGTCAGTGCCGCCTATCAGTGCCAGTCAGTGCTGCCTATCGGTGCGCATCAGTGCCGCCTATCAGTGCCTGTCAGTGCCGTCTAACAGTGCCAGTCAATGCCGCCTAACAGTGCCAGTCAGTGCCGCCTATCAGTACCAGTTAGTGCCGCCTATTAGTGCCAGTCAGTGCCGCCTATCAGTGCTGCCTATCAGTGCCATGTATCAGTGCTGCCTTTCAGTGCCCATCAGTGATGCCTGTCAATGCCCATCAGTGCCACCTACTAGTGCCTCCTCATCAGTGCCCATCAGTGCCACCTCTCAGTGTCCATCAGTGCGGCCTATCAGTGCCCATCAGTGCAGCCTCATTAGCGCACATCAGTGAAGGAGAAAAATCACTTATTTACAAAAATTTTATAACAAAAACTAAGAAAAAACATTTTTTTTTCAAAATTTTCAGTGGTTTTTGGTTTGTTTAAGAAAAAATAAAACACTCAGAGGTGATTAAATACCACCAAAATAAAGCTCTATCTGTCACAAAAAAATGATAAAAATTTCATATGGGTACAGTGTTGCATGACCGCGCAATTGTCATGCAAAGTGTGACAGCGCTGAAAGCTGGAAATTGACCGGGGCAGGAAGGGGGTATAAGTGCCCTGTAGGCTAGTGGTTAAATGGATGGTAAACATTTACATATGTTCAGATCTGTCTAAATGGTAAATGATGCAGCCTTGTTCCATTTAAAAAAAAAAAACAGACCTGGACAGACACGGATTTAGGCTTAAATGCATGATCATCCACTTACATCTGCCACCTATATACATACATTGTGGTTCAGTCTGGATCCATCTGAAAAACTGACAAACAGATCTAGACTGAATGCCATGTAAAAGGAGCCTTTATAGTCAAACTAGGGGTGTTTTTACATTTGTAGACCCTGTTCTGTTTCCTGTTCAAGTCTCCTTGGTAAATAAGTAAATTAGCTAAGATGTGAACTGTGATGTTTGTAGGACGATCCTTCACAACAGTATAGTGTTGTGCATACATTTTTTCCAAAAATTGTATAATATATTGTGTTTTATGTGTAAATTCATGTGTACTTTTTTCCTGAAAATATAGGTTTGAGAAACAGTCGCACAATTATTGTGAGACATAAAAAAATTTAAACTACAACCATTTTATTTCATTTTTAGAAAATAGTGTTTTGGAGGTGTTAAGTAGTTTTCTAGCACACATTTTAACATGCACACAAAAAAAATTAAAAATTGCTCTGGATGTTAGTAGCTAAAAATAAAGGATTCAGGCAGTGTTAATATCAAAGCAGGAGAGCAATATCAATGTTTGTTATGTTTATTCCATATTCAGATATCCTATATCAAATCATTTCTTATAGATCATGGATCATGTCCAATCTTTTGGCTTTCCCCGGGCCACATTGGAAGAGGAGGAATTGTCTTGGGCAACACATAAAATACACTAACAACAGCTGATGAGCAGAAAAAGTCGAGCAGATCACAAGTTAACGATCACATCTGGTTGGATGGATGGAGTAGCAATTCTTAATTAATTTCAAGGTGCTCATCAGATCAATCATTTTGGTTCCAATTTTTCCGTTTGTGTGCTTCATCCTTGAAAGTAGGTGTGATTTGGAAGAATGGAAGAGTTTTCTTTGGGAAGATACAACTTACAATAAAAAGACACTTTCAGGTGTTTGCTAAGTATAAACACATTTTTACAAAAACTTTTTTAAAAATCAAAAATTTTGAAGTAAGTTTATGATTTTGTTTTGGGCCACATTCACAGCCGTCTTGGGCCACATGTGGCCCATGAGCTGCAGGTTGAACACCCCTGTTATAGATGTTGAGAAAATGTTTATTAACTTACTTCCATCTTTTTGGTACTCAAGCAGGTAGCCATCAATGGGGAAAGTTCCTTCCTTCTCAGGAGCTTTCCATCTCAAGCCTAGAGAGGTATCATCGACAGCATCCAATGAAATATTTTCTGGGCTGCTGGGTGGTTCTGAAACAAATAAAAGCATTTTTGTGAACATATAGACAGGTTAATTTGAACACATATTACATGACTATGTGTACAGGCATGTAAAATATTCATACAGTAGGGCATTTATTCTGGAAGTCTTTTTAGTGTCATTACTATCAACCATATATTAAGGTATTGCATTATGCAGACAACATATAGTATTGTTGTGGCACTGACAGAAGCTACACACTGTATAGATAGTCATTCCCACATGGAAGAAAAATACATTTGAAATATATTTTACAAATATATAGCCATATATTTGAAATACTACAAATTTGACCATATTCAATATATTTCAAAATATATTTTTATATATATATATATATATATATATATATATATACTGTATATACACACACTGCATTTTGAAATGCGTTTTTATTACAAAATATATGAAAAATATTTTTTAAAATACATTTCTAAAATACTGTATGTCTTTAAAAATACAAATCTACATTTTTGGAGTGCATTTACAAATATATGTAAACATATATGTTAAAATTACTTTTTTATATGTTAAAAAAATCTGAAGAATATATTTAAAAAATATTTTTTTTTTAAATATATTCTTCAGATTTTTTTTAACATATAAAAAAGTAATTTTAACATATATTTTACATATATTTGTAAATGCATTCCAAAAATGTAGATTTGTATTATTAAATACATACAGTATATTAGAAATGCATTTTTTAAAATATTTTTCATATATTTTGTAATAAAAACGTATTTCAACATGCAGTACACACACATATATATATATATATATATATATATATATTTATTGAAATATATTTTGAAATTTATTGAATATGGTCAAAATTGTAGTATTTCAAATATATGGCAATATATTTGAGAAGAATATTTTTAAAATATATTTCAGATATATTTTTCTTCCATATGGGTTATCATTGGCATTTTCTTAAAATTGTCTGTTCATTGTAGGAGGTGTAAGGGAACGGTTGACAGGGCAGGCCAACCACAAACGTCTCTTTTCTTGGTGACTCGCAGAAGTTCCTCCTGAAAGCTTATCCCCGACTAACTGCTATATAATCCTTCCAGAATGTTCTTTCTCATCAATGGCTTCTCTACATATTGGCATTCCTGGAGTTTTTCAAATAATGGTCTTACTGGGGGAATCTCCAGTAGGCCCTGTACACACTGTGTATGGCAAGCACAACTGTTTGCTTTAAGTAAAAGGGGCTGCACTTGCTACATCTGAGCCATCTGCTGACTTTAATGCTGTCTAATTTTTACCAATATCTGTCTTGACCACATCTAGCTGCGCAGACTGGCAGTCATACATTAAGGGACTACATCTCACATTCACATTCATGCAACATTTAGGGATTTGTTTCTTGAATTCATCAAACAACTGTCGGTGCTTAAGTTAGACAGCAGTGAATTATTCTGCACTGAAGCTGGCTGATGGCTTAAATGCAGAGGTAAGCCCCACTTCCACCTGAAGGATAGCATATAGAGCTTATAGCCCCAAGCCTATAAATTACCAAATGGTTTTCTTTTGGAGAAGGAGAAGAGGTGGAGACAGAGCTGGATCTAGCTTCTCTAATGTGGGGGTGCAATAAAAAAATGTCAGGGGGGCAGAAGATGAGAGGACTGCAGGGCACTGTAAAGGGGGTCAGCAGGGCAAAGGTCAACAGTTTGGTAGGACAGTGTACAGAGGCCATTAGTTTGTAGGGCAATGTACAGGGATCAGCAGAGATGAGGATAAGGGACAGCAGAGCTGAGGACAGGGGTCAGCAGGGCGGAGGACAGGGGTCACAACTGGCAGGGTAGAGGACAGGAGCCACTGCTGGCAGGGCGGAGGACAGGGGTAATTTTGGCAGAGTACATGAGTCACCTTTGGCAGAGGACAGGGGTTACCGTTGGCAGGGCACCCAACAGAGTGTCAGATTAGGGCAGTATAGTGTCATATTAGGACAGTATAGTGTCAGACTACAGCAGTATAGTATCACATTAATGTGGTATAATGTCAGATTACGGCAGTATAGCGTCAGATTACAGAATATAGTGACAGATTAGGGCGGTATAGTGGCAGGTTAGGGCGGTATAGTGGCAGGTTAGGACGGTATAGTGGCAGGTTAGGGCGGTATAGGTGGCAGGTTAGGACGGTATAGTGGCAGGTTAGGGCGGTATAGTGGTAAGTTAAGATGGTATAGTGGCAGGTTAGGACGGTATAGTGGCAGGTTAGGGCGGTATAGTGGCAGGTTAGGACAATATAGTGGCAGGTTAGGACGGTATAGTGTGCAGGTTAGGGCGGTATAGTGGCAGGTTAGGGCGGTATAGTGGCAGGTTAGGACGGTATAGTGGCAGGTTAGGGCGGTATAGTGGCAGGTTAGGACGGTATAGTGGCAGGTTAGGACGGTATAGTGGCAGGTTAGGGCGGTATAGTGGCAGGTTAGGGCGGTATAGTGGCAGGTTAAGACGGTATAGTGGCAGGTTAGGACAGTATAGTGGCAGGTTAGGGCGGTATAGTGGCAGGTTAGGACGGTATAGTGGCAGGTTAGGACGGTATAGTGGCAGGTTAGGGCGGTATATAGTGGCAGGTTAAGACGGTATAGTGGGCAGGTTAGGGCGGTATAGTGGCAGGTTAGGACGGTATAGTGGCAGGTTAGGGCGGTATAGTGGCAGGTTAAGACGGTATAGTGGCAGGTTAGGGCGGTATAGTGGCAGGTTAAGACGGTATAGTGGCAGGTTAGGATGGTATATAGTGGCAGGTTAGGGCGGTATAGTGGCAGGTTAGGACGGTATAGTGGCAGGTTAGGACGGTATAGTGGGCAGGTTAGGGCAGTATAGTGGCAGGTTAAGACGGTATAGTGGCAGGTTAGGGCGTATAGTGGCAGGTTAGAGTTGACAGTGACAGTGTAATAGTGACAGTGTGCTCAGTCACCTACCCCATGATTGGTGATGGAAGACTGTCTGGGCTCCTGTGTCCACACCTCCCCTCTACCTTCAACTTCAAGATCAGCCAGATTGAAGGAGTCTGTGGGGGAGTCAAGGAGGCAGCCACAACCCCAGCCCCGCCATCAACTCTGGTTGCATTGGGAGATATTGAAGATCCCAATGGACAATTTAAGCTAATTAGAAGACAGGGGAATGGTACAGGCAGCCTCTCCCGCCTCGCTGGGCCCCCTGCTGACCCAATCATGATGTAGCTGGGCAGTACATTTACTAATACATTTACAAAGCTGCAAGAAGAGGGAAAGTGCAGCTGTCTGTACAGTATGATTCAGCAGGCATGCAGAGCATTCAGTGTGGGGAAGCAATTGGCTTTGGGGGGGGGGGGTTCTAGGCACAACTCCAGCCTGTCATTTAAAGGGTATTTAACCCAAAACCAAAAATGTCATACACTGCAACTTACCAATCATTAGATGTGGTGGCTGCATATGAGAGTGGAGGAACTCATCGCCCAAGAATGGGAAACCTCAGAAAAGTTTCTTGCTCTATGGACGGCTTGGATCGTTTATTCCTCCTCTGAACCCCCTAAAACAAAAACTGCGTGTAGCTCAGAATTAAGGTGTGCATCACTGACCCTCATATTATTAGATTAGTTACAACATACGTGTAATTCCGTTGGGCTGCCCCTGATTCCTCCACACTCCTCGTTCTATTCTCTTTCTTTCTTCCTTTCTTTCCTTTCCATTACATTTATATTACTTTTTAAAACGTAGATTGTACTATAAGTGTACTCTGTTTGGATCACATTTATTACGCATGACCCTGATTGGGCTGGGCATACAGTGAGGAACAGAAGTATTTGAACACCCTGCGATTTTGCAAGTTCTCCCGCTTAGAAATCATGGAGGGGTCTGAAATTCACATTGTAGATGCATTCCCACTCTGAGAGACAGAATTTAAAAAAAAAAAAACACTCAGGAAATCACATTGTATGATTTTTAAAGAATTTATTTGTCTTGCACTGCTGAACATAAGTATTTGAACACCTGAGAAACAGCTGAGAATTCTGGTTCTCAAAGACCTGTTACTGTGCCTTTAAAAAAGTCCACCTCTACTCCACTTATTAATCTAACTTAGTAGCACCTCTCTGAGCTCTTTAAAGACACCTGTCCACCCCACAGTTAGTCAGACGCCAACTACTACCATTGGCAAGACCAAAGAGCTGTCAAAAGACACCAGAGACAAAAATTGTGGACCTCCACAAGGCAGAAAGGACTACAGGGCACTTGCCAAGCAGTTTGGTGAAAATAGATCAACTGTTGGAGTAATTGTTAGAAAATGGAAGAATCTAAAGACGACTGTCAGTCTCCCTTGGACTGAGGCTCCATGCAAGATCTCACCTCGTGGGGTATCACTGATGATAAGAAAGGTGAGGAATCAGCCCAGAACTACAAGGGAGGAGCTGGTCAATGACATGAAGAGAGCTGGGACCACAGTTTCAAAGGTCACTGTTGGTAGAACACTACGCCGTCATGGTTTCAAATCATGCATTGCACGGAAGGTTCCCCTGCTCAAGTCATCACATGTCCAGGCCCGTCTGATGTTTGCCAATGACCATCTGGATGATCCAGAGGAGGCATGGGAGAAAGTCATGTGGTCAGATGAGACCAAAGTAGAACTTTTTGGTCTAAACTTCACTCGTCGTGTTTGGAGGAAAAAGAAGGATGAGTTGCATCCCAAGAACACCATCCCTACTATGAAGCATGGGGGTGGTAACATCATGCTTTGGGGGTGCTTTTCTGCGAAGGGGACAGGACGACTGCACTGTATTAAGGAGATGATGAATGGGGCCATTTATTGTGAGATTTTGAGCAACAAACTCCTTCTCTCAGTCAGAGCATTGAAGATGGGTCGTTGCTGGGTCTTCCAACATGACAACGACCCGAAGCACACAGCCAGGATAATCAAGGAGTGGCTTCGTAAGAAGCATATTAAGGTTCTGGAGTGGCCTAGCCAGTCTCCAGACCTAAATCCAATAGAACATCTTTGGAGGGAGCTGAAACTCCGTGTTGCTCAGCGACAGTCCCAAAACCTGACAGATCTAGAGGAGATCTGTGTGGAGGAGTGGGCCAAATCCCTGTTGCAGTGTGTGCAAACCTGGTCAAGAACTACAGGAAACATTTGACCTCTGTAATTGCAAACAAAGGCTTCTGTACCAAATATTAATACTGATTTTCTCAGGTGTTCAAATACTTATGTTCAGCAGTGCAAGACAAATACATTCTTTAAAAATCATACAATGAGATTTCCTGAATTTTGTTTTTTTAATTCTGTCTCTCAGAGTGGGAATGCACCTACAATGTGAATTTCAGACCCTCCATGATTTCTAAGTGGGAGAACTTGCAAAATCACAGGATGTTCAAATACTTCTGGTCCTCACACACGATAAGAAAATTGTATGAAAAATTTTGCAGTACCACTTATCGAACAATTTTCTCTTCTTTGCTGAGCAGGATGTTTTAACCAATAACCACATTGTGAATGAAAAAAATCCAGTTAAACAACAGTGAAAAATTTTGTCACATACGAACAACCAATTTTCTATGTGGTGGTATGACGGTCGTACGAAAAAAATCTATCAAGCGCTATTGCGCATGAGCGGAAACAGAAGATGACCCAGATATTTATGTCCACAGAATCTTTGTAAACATGAAGGAAAAGTCCAAATGTTAAAAGTAGAATGGCCTAATGAGATAATGAAACCAGAATGATGCATATTATATTTTATGTATCACTATTTATGTATATAGGTCATGTAATAAACTATATTATACTCATTGCTGTTAACCATTTCTATACTGGGCACTTTTACCCCCTTCCTGCCCAGACCATTTTTCAGGTTTCAGCGCTCTCACACTTTGAATGACAATTGCGCGGTCATACAACATTGTACCCAAACTAAAATTTTATCATTTTCTTCACACAACTAGAGCTTTCTTTTGGTGGTATTTAATCACCACTGGGGTTTTTATTTTTTGCTAAATTAACAATTTTTATTTTTGAATAAAAACACGATTTTCTTTGTTTCTGTTATAAAAGTTTGCAAATAAATAATTGTTCTTCATATATTTAGGCCAAGATGTATTCTGCTACATGTCTTTGGTGAAAATAACCCAAATTAGGATGTATTTTCTTAGTTTGTAGGAAAGTTATAGAGTTCACAAACTATAAGATAGATCTGAATATTGATCAATCCTGAAGTACTGACAGCCAATCTAATTTCTTGAGGTCCAAGAATGTCAGAACAGTATAGAAATCCCCCAAATGACCCCTTTCTGCAGAGTAGACAGTCCGACGTACTTCATAAGAGGCATGGCGAGGCTTTTGAAGTTGTATTTTTTTTGTCATAACTTTTCGGAAAATTAAAAAATTAAAAAAATAATTTTCACTATTTTTTTTTTACATACTGTCACCAGTTCAGTACAGCGTCATCATATAACTGGCATGGCGGTGAACAGGGAGACTGGTGACAGTATGAAAAAAAAATATAATTATTTTTTTTTTATTATTTTTAATTTTTTATTACATTTGTTTTCTTTTTTTAAGATTTTTTTTTTCATATTTCACTATGACCAAAGTAGTACAATGGTACCATAGTAACATTGTACTACTTTGGGGAAGTGATCAGTATTTTTTTTTTTATACACAATTAATTTGCTTATAGCAAAGAATTACTTTGCTATAAGCAAGCATTTACCTGAATGACATCGATTTACTCAGGGTTTTTTTTTTGTTTTTTTTTTTTTTGTGCTTAGCTGTGATTTGGCCACAGCTAATCACATGACACAGCTGGGCTGTGATTGGCCCAGCTTGTGCATGTGATCGCTGTGACCACAGCTAGACACACAAGTATACAATGAATGGCATGAATGAAGCCATCCATTGTATACAACTGTCATGTGACCTGCTGTGATTGGTCAATGGGGCCGGTACTCAGATCTGTCATCGGCCGTGTCCGAGGTACACGGCCGGTGACAGATCGCGCTGCTGCGTGGCTCTGCAGGCGCACAAACTGCACATGCCCAAAAGGACGCCATATGGCGTCCACCCGGAACAGTAAGTGTTTTTGCCGGCCGCCATTTGGCCATAGGCCGTGCGGGAATCGGTTAATTGTTGTGTATATCACTTGTTCTGGCCGGAAGGGTGTGGCTACAAGGTCACACTCACACTGCATCACTTCCACTTGTATGGAAGACGCCAACACTACGTATTGCTCGACGAACAATTTTTTTTTTGTAGATTGCTTAATGTGGGCCACAATTCTGACCAACGAACGAACGCCTCTCGGTTGTCGGATGACCGATCGGTCGATTTTCTAATCGTGTATTCCCACCTTAAGTTGTATTACTCCGTCCATATGGATTACATTAGAACCTTGTCATTGAATTTTCAGACAGACTCTGCCCATGGATGTAATTCATTGTTTCAATTACTTTTTTTTTTTTTCGTGGTCTATACACGCTGTGAATGTTTTATTTGTACACTTTCTAATTAAAATATATTCAACTATTATTATTTATTACAGGTACTTACATAGCGTGTCAATTCTTTTTAGATTTTACTTAATTACTCTCTTTGGTCACTACAAGTGCTCACAATTTATAGGTAATCTGCTAATTGTGCAACATTTATGTGAAATAGGTAGCTAAAAGAACCTGACAAGGATTCTGACCTTTAGCCCTGGTTCATACTGATGCAGTGCGGAATTTGCAGCGTTTTCTGTGCGAATTCTGCACCGCATCAGAATCGTACCCTGTTCATGCGAACTGCTGCGGGTGTGTATATTAAGTTAACAATGCCCTGAAAGCTGTCTGCAAAACGCAGTGCAATGTGCAGAATCGGATCGCATAGGTTTGAATACCCATGTGATCCGATTCTTGTGCAGACCAATAAAAGGATCCTGCAAGTTTTTGGTGCGGGTGCGGTGTGATTAGAGCCATTGAAAATGTATGGCTCAAATTGCACCGCACACAAATTGCATGTGATTTGCACAGGAATGTAGTGCAGTTCCTGTGCGAATCACATGCGATATACCGCACCGCATATATGTGAACCCAGGCTCACACTAGGCAAAACCAAAAAAAAAACTCATCCAACTGCAGCTGTCACTGTGCTCTCTCTCTGTGCATTTGCTTCACACATAGAAAGAGGCATAATGCTTGAAGAAAGCACTAGAGCAGCCTTTCTCAACTTTTTTACCTCGGAAGAACCCTTGAAATTATATTCAGGTTTTGGGGAATCCCCTGCTGAAACCAATTTGTTGATGGTCAGTGGGAAAAATACACTTTATATTGATGGCTCATAGGCAGAATGCCTCCTATACAGACAGAAAAAAAAATCATTGGTGTCATGCTACTAGCTTTGCCAAGTGGTGTGGGCCCTGGAAGTATGCAAGCACCATCCTATGGAAGGTCAGACAGCTCAAAGAACCATTGGCAACCTCTGGAGGAATTCCATAGTTCCAGGGAACCCTGGTTGAGAATGCACTAGTATGTGCAAAACACTGATTTGTTAAAAAAAAAAAAATATGAAAAAAAAAAATGATTGTGTACATTTACATGCTTTCATCAGCTCATATTAAATGTGCAGGGTATTTATTGAGACAGAATACCATATAAAAGCCTTATATTCCTTACAAAATGATTCAAATTGAGTTAGGTTTGCAAATTTAGCAAACAAAGTAACTAATGTATACTGGCCAAATTTGGATTTAGCATCTAGGCTTCCATGCAGGGTTTTGGATAATGGGGTACCACCAGTCCCCCTGTACGGAGCCCAGGCCAGGAGGGGGGTCCAGGCAGCTGGGGGAATCAGATGTGGGCACGGAGAGTGATTGGCACAGCGGGGGGTGCAACCCTTTATGGCCTCTCTCTGCAGCAGCTGACAGCTGGCATCTTCTCCTCTCCCTCCTGCTGGCTTCCAGCTGCTACAGAGAGAAACATACAGGGGATTGGTTCCAGTAATTGCCCCCTGCCTCACCCATCACCCTCCCTGTGCACCATACAATTCCCCCCTCCCTGCTGCACAGGTTCCCCTGTGTGCCCCCCACCCCCACAGTGCTGCCGGCTTCCCTCATCTCCTTGCCACCGGCAGCTGCAAGCTCACGATAGGATCCTTCAGGAAGGGGAGAGAGGGAGATTTCGTAAAATACATCACATTCACCAGACCCTTCCTTTCCTGAATGAACACAATGAGCGATCGGTACCAATCACTCAGTGTTCATTAACAAACTGAAGCACAGTAAACTGTGTTTTTTTGAACACTTGAAGCTCAAACACTGTAATGATATGTGCCTAAAACTTTGCAACAAAATGTGCAAAAATTCAATGCTCATGTGAATGCAGTCTAACCCAGGTAGTGTGTTACTAGTCAGATCAGCAGGTGAAAACGGATAAAAGCCTAAGATTGTAAGCTCTAACGAGCAGGGCCCTCTGAATCCTACTGTATTGATTTGTATTGTAATTGTATTGTCTGCCCTTATGTTGTAAAGCGCTGTGTAAACTGTTGGCGCTATATAAATCCTGTATATAATAATAATATAATAAAAAAAAGAGAAAAGAAAACTAATATAGACCACCACATCTAATGATTGGCAAGCTGCAATAAAATACATTTTTGGTTTTTTGTTTTTCATACTGCTTTAACATCAAAAAGATGTCAGCTAATTATTTTAATATTAAAAGGGTATTTAAAAAGTGTACTGAATCAAAAGGCTCCATACACAAATCATGACATACTGTTTTAACCACTTGCCCTCCTCCCTATAGCAGAAATACTGCTACAGGGCGGCAGGGCTGCGCAAAATCACATATGTATATATATATATATATATATATATATATATATATATATATATATATATATATATACGTAATTTTGCATTTCCGGGTGGGGGGTGAGCTCGCGCCCCTACCAGCGCTGCCATGCACACACAGCACATTTAGTAAAAACAGCACACAGTTAATCCTTTGATCACCCCAGATGTTCACCCCTTCCTGCCTAGTGTCATTAGTACAGTTATTAGCATTGATCACTGTATTAGTGTAACTGGGGATGTCAGTGACACCAAGTCAGTTTCCCCCAGTGTCAGAATGCCCACCACAGTCCCGCTATAAGTCGCTGATCCCTGCCATTACTAGTATAAAAAAAAATCCCATTCTATATACCTTCATTTGTAGACGCTATAAACTTTCAAGTAAACCAATTAATTTACACATGTTGAGTTTTTTTTTAGCAAAGACATGTTGCAGAATACATTTTGGCCTAAATGTATGATGAAATTTGATTTTGTAATTTTTTTTACTGGACATGTTTAATAGCAAAAAGTCAAAAATATGTTGTTTTTTTTCTCAAACTTATCAATTTTTTTTGTTTATAGCACAAAAAATTAAAAACGCAAAGTTGGTCAAATATGACCAAAAGAAATCTCCATTTGTGGGAAAAACAAGACATAAATTTCATTTGGGTGCAATGTTGCATGACTGCGCAATTGTCAGTTAAAGTAACGCAGCGCCATAACGCAAAAAATGGCCTGGTCAGGAAGGGGGGTAAATCCTCTGGAGGGCAAGTGGTTTAGGAGGGTATGCAAGGTTCAAGCCTAGCTAGAAATTCATTTTAATGGAAGCAATAGCAGCACGGTGGCAAAAAGGTTAGCACCTTTGCCTAGCAGCACTAGGGTCATTGCTTCAAATCTCAACCATGGCACTCCATGCTTGGAGTCTGTGTGTTTTCTCCCTGTGCCTGTATGGGTTTCCTCCGGGTTCTCTGTTTTCCTCTTACACTCCAGAGACATGCTGGTTGGTTAATTGGCTCCTGTCTAAATTGGCCTTAGCATGTGTATGTTGGTTAGGAACCTTAGATTGTATGCTTCTTTTGGGCAGGGACTGATGTGAATGTGCAATGTATATGAAAATTGATGGCACTATATAAGTACCTGTAATTAATAAATAATAGCAACACTTTGCCAAAATACTGATTGAAACAACATAATCAGTTCCTGCGTTTTGCATCCAGTGCCCATATGGTACTATGCAATGTGGAATCTTAATAACCTTCATTACAGGCATACTCCTAGGTGAAAAGTATTTGCAAAGCTAAAGCAAAACTTCACAGGACAGCTATTTTAATTGACCCCTCACCTCAAGGGCATAATCTGTATTGTTACAATACCTTTCTGCATTGTCAGAGAACTTTCACAAACTATTAAGTATTCTGTGAAAATTAATTAATAAAACTTCTGCTTACAGTATATGCAGCATATATATATTGGTTTTTTCCCTTCTGCGTCATAGTCCTCCCATCAACATGTTTTTTATATATTGTGTTAAATGAAATCTAATTGATGCAAGCATAAAATTGTCACACTTCCAAACTATTATTGAAATGTAAACATGAATTTTTTTTTTAGGACAAAATTAGCTTTATGTGACATTGACTGTTTGGGCCCTGGATCAATTAGACCTTCACCCTACATATTCTTTCATTATGATGTGGCTGTCATTCTACAGCCATTCAGGTACATCTATTATACATGCACTAAAAAAAATCAACAAAATGCAAGATAAAACAATCAATGTAGAGAAGCCCTTAAAAATGATCAGACCCTGAAAAATGGGGTGGGGGGGCAAAGTGAATTAAAATGGTGGGCACACTCTTCATGGAAGCAATAGTAGGAAATGCTGCATATATGTATGAGGGCACATAATTCATTTTGTGGAAATATTTCATCCTCCTAATGCCTCTCCATGACGCAGGTTCTGAAATTGATCCCTGGTTCCTTCCACACTGGGTCTAATGCTTCTCACTTTGAAATGACTTGGTAGAACTTTGCATGCTGAACAGTTGGTCTTTGTTGAAGCAAAGGTCAGGCATCTTAATAGCGAGCTGTTCTACATGTATAGACTATTCATTAGAATGCCTTACATTGCTGTGTTAACCTTGTGGAGGGAATTTATGCCAGCAAGACCTTGACAATAATTGGAGTCTATGTAATAAAAATTTGGTTACATAAAGTGATTTGTAGCAGTTAGGACCCTTGTGTCTGGAATCATGGCTGGCAAACTGCAACATTTTATTTACCTGCATCATATTTATCTCTACATTTGCTACTTTTTTTTCTACTGTAATTGAAGTGTTACTAAACCCCGAACCCTGCATTCACTATATCTGGTTTCCCACAGTACACACAACATGGAAATGCAGTTATTTTAGTACATAGAAACTGGTAAATACATTTTCTTATCAATAGTATATAGCAGTCTTGTGACTTCTATCAGTGTCCGGCTGAGCACTGGTTAAAGCTTGTAGGAGAAGTTTTCATTCTCCTCTGACTGTCCTATGAAGCTGCACAACCCCTGACCTTCTGTCTGGAAAGTGCTGATTGGCCCTGTGTCGTTCACATGCACTCTCACAAAAAAAAAAACCTCTCAGCTCTGAGGAAGGGTCCTCGACTCCCAAATTGCTTTGCCACTTTCCACTACAGGATCCCCGCTAACTGGGACCATTGATTGTGGCTCTCTCTCTGTTTTTATGACCTATTGGTTTGTGAGTATCAATTTTTTTTTATCACAATAAATTCTTGTTTTATCACGGTAATGCACGCGGAGAGTGCCCCCTTTTTGAACCTGCAGTCACTTTAAATCTGTAAAACTGAAGAAAAACCTACATTACAAGCACAAAGTTATCGAGTTATAATCCAGAAATGTTTATATGACCCTAACATAAAATATCTTTCTTAGTATTAGACAGATTACACTGTATGATGATGAGTTGAATTTATCTTGAGAGGTTTCCCCTACTTTGTTTACTTCCCCATAGGAGAATAAAGGATTATCGATACATTGATGACATCATCATTGCCACCCCCCCCCTTTGTGAGTACATCTGTACAAAGCATAAAAGCAGTGAGTAACTCAAACAGCTGCCACCCCCCGCCCAATCTGTGAAAGGTATTTTACAGGACATAAAATTACAAGGCTGCAATGGAGGAAAGGAGCAGTGGAGGAGCATGGGCAAGGTCAATGTAATTGGCCCATAGGGGCCCTTTAAGGGAGTCAATGTCATTTTACCTTTGCATAGACAAGGTGACAGTGTCTCTTAAAAAGTATGAAATTTCCTAGTGTAAAGCAGACATTTCAACCAGGGTTATGTCACCATTGTAGTGAATTTATATCATCCAAACAGTGGTTTTACTCTTCCCCACAACTATCACTAACTGATATCAGACTGGGACATATTAACAAGAGGTGTTCAAGTCAAACCAAGACTTTTGAGTTTATATAAATAAAAAGAACAAATTTCAAAGAGTGGAAACTGCATTTATTTTTTGAAATACTCCTCTGCTACATTTATACACTTACCCCAGCATTTACCTAATGCCTGGAAAGCTTCCTAGGACATTCATGAATGATTGTGTACACCATATTCACAGAAAGATTAATCTCTTGTGCAATTTCACAATAGGTTTGTGTCAATTATCCAGGATCAGGAGTTCCACACACTGAATGTTCACAGGAATGACTGCTGTGGGCTGGGAACCACCACAGCCAGCATTGTCACTGACAGACGTATGGCCATCTTTTAAATGTTTACACCATTCAAATGTCTTACTGAGCGGCTGAGCATCCCATCACTGTACTGTGTTTAAGTCTTCTGTCGATATTCTTGGGTTTTATGCCTTTGTTCACAAGAAACATCACCACCACACGCTGTTTCCTTGCATGCACTAATACTGTTGTCTGCCATCTTGATTAATGGTCTCTGGACTGGCCTGCAACATGTGCTACACCTATCAGCAAAAGGACACACTTGCCACTTACTACTGTGTGTAGTACCTCCACGCTAGCATCCCTTTTTATACCTGTAAAATTAATGTCCTGGTTTGACTTGAATGCCCCTCATAGTTTGAGCTTTCTGGTGACATCAAATTCCCCCATCACCCTTCATGGAGTCCCTTCACCTATGCACTGAGCTCCTAGCCTGTTTGATCGTTGGTACATGCACAGTAGGAGCCCCTCACCTGTCTCCTACTGCTAGAATACAGCCCCATCTTCATCTATTACACACCATTAAAGTTTTTCCCTGAGCACCAATACAAACTTTTTAAATTTACATTGGTGTTCAGAAAAAAACTATAACTTTTACCTGATCACCAATGCATAGTTAAAGTTTTTCCATGAACACCAATACAATATTAAAGCTGAACTCCAGGAATTTAGCCACTTTCTAAAATGTGCCACCTTATTAGGGGTTAAGTTCAACAAGGTGCATGCCACCTCGCGTACCTATCTCTTTAATTTACAATATACTTCGGGTGCTCTGATGTAGGACCTTCTGGTCTCAGCTCTAACAGCAACACTGCAGCAGCTGCTCTGCCCCCCTCCCAATCACAAAGAGCTTTGTATTATGTGATCCCATTCACAAAATACAAAGCCTTCTGAGACTGGACAGCAGGGGAGGGGAGGGGAAGGCAAGTTGCTGCTGGGTGAGAAAGCACCATCTCTCTCAGAGCGCCGGGACTATGTTGATAGCTGTACCCCCATGCTCAGTAAAACTGGCAGTCATAAATAAAAGAGGTAAGTGCACCAGGTGGCATGTACCTCATTGGACTCCAGTTTTTATTGCTGTCTGTGCCCCTGTTAGGGAGATTCACCCTCTCTGTTTGTCCTGTTTACCATTATTGCCAACCACAACAGCCCTGGAATCTTGGTGCTTCACAATTTCCCACGGTGTCTGTCACTTGATGAGGTGCAGCCCTCCACAGATCGGAGAATCTAGAAATCTTTTGTCATAATCAAAAAACAATAAATGCACATTTTGTTTTCCGCCAAAAAATGTGCATTTATTGTGTTTTGTTAAAAGGTGATCTTATACTTTAATTTCTACCTGTGCACATAGTAAAATCTTCTTTCCTCCATATACATATCTCCTCTAATTTTTCAAAAGTAAATTTTTGTAAGTCTAAATCAGTGGAGGTCATCAAATTTATTTATTTATTTTGTTTTGGCCAGACTGAAAAGAGTTTAGAAACCCTGTCACTCTTTGTCCTGGTGACAACACTGTCGCCTGGACAGAAGGCGAAGGGCAAATCCCATCAATGGGACCAGACAGTAATAAAATCAAGAAAAGTTTCTTAGTTTACTGTTGGCAGTATTCCCAAGTTGTTCTCCAGCTCTGATTTTCCCAGCTCTTTTTGAACACATTGGCATGGACTAAAGCATAACTGCAGCTGCACTATCACTTTAAATAGTTTGTCTGGGCCAAGCTGGCCAACGTGTTGGCAGAGGTACAGGGATAGGGAACAAAATTGATTCACATTCACAGGAGGTCTTGTATTTTCTTGAATGAATGCAAGGCTTCCTCTGAATATCTGAGGTGGGGAGGTGTTTGAATGACATCAGTTAATGAGAGGAAGCCTTGAGCAGTGATTAGTCTGACTTGACTTTGTTCTGGGAATGGGATAGGAAGTCCCCATACTCCTGCCAAAAAAAACATGCTGTATACTGTATGTAGCTGGTGCTACAACACTGACAGAGGCTGTATCAATTAGTAAAAGAAATTTTTTTTGGGGGGGATGGGTTTCTATTTTTTCCCCCAATTATACTTAGGTGGATGCATTATCAGTCCAATGTCAATGTCACATGACCGCTGATTGCTGTGTGTTCTCACAGCCGCTCTGCCCCCCGAGTCTACTGGAGTGCTGGGCAGTGAAGGCGGAGAGAGCAGCTGGCTCAGGCTCCCAACGGCTCACTGAGAGGCTGAGTTAGGTGTCGCTCAAGACATCTGGGTTGATCCTAACTTTAACTTTGGACCATCTGAGTGATGTCAGTCAACAGCGGGCATAAGCCTGCTATCAGCTGAAAATGGGTCACAGGAGTGAACAACGAACTGCACTCCTGTGATCCATAGGAGAAGTACAGCCAAAAGAGCTTTGGCTGTACTTCTCCTTTAAGAAGGTAACTTTTTTTTTTTTTTAAATCAACAACAGAGTTCATCACCGAGTTAATGACATTTGATACTATTTCTTGAAATTATTCTATAATATGTTACTATCATCCTGAGCTTCAATTTAACCCCTTCACGCCTAAGGGTTAAACAAATAGAAATGTCTAAGCACAATTTTGAAACATTGACGTTAGTAAAACTGTACATATCATTACAACTACTTTGTACATCCAGGTGAATTATACCATGTTTTTTTCAGGACAAATTGGGCTTTCATCTGGTGGTAAATGATAATGGATATCTCCTGATTTTTTTTTATTATCAAAGGAAAACTGGTTCAAAATTCTAAAAAAAAAAAAAATCATTTTTTTTATTTAGCTGTGTGTTTCTTGTTACTACCATAACCTACCACCAAAGAACAACCCAAAATAAATTGTCCAGCTCTTGGATCGCATCGATACTATATATGTGTATGTTATTTGTTGTTTGTACCCGTAGTACAGCCCAGAAACAATAATGCGCATTTTGTCTATTTTTACATAAAACACACTGACACTGATACCAAATTTTATTTTAAATCCTGACCTTTGATCTTGACCTTTGACCCCGACCTTGACCCAATAACTAACCCTGGCACTTAACTAGATCAAACCTTGATCTAGGTATTTTTTCTTTATTTTTTATTTTATTTATTAATATTTATTTATTACAAAAAACATTTTTCTCGCTATGCCAGGAGTTAGAGAGATACAATGTATCTCTCTCCTCCATTCATAGAGAGAGAAAAAAAACAAGGGGGCCGGGCTGTACAGTGACTGATCACTGTGATAGCCAATCAGAGGCTATCACAGCGATCATGTGACCTGGAATCCAGAGTCTCGGGTACCGATCGTTAGAACGGGACCCAGGGCTCTCAGTGACACCGTGGTCTTTGTGTTGGGAGCACGCCGTGTGACGCGCTCCCAGCACAAAGACAGTAAACAGATATGCGGCCCACGGAAAAAAGCCCAGTTCTGTGAGGCCGCATATTTGTGTTACGTCAGTGTCAAGGGGTTAACATGGATTTATGTGATAAGCAAAATGACCACATTAATATTTATTCCATCCAAAACAATTAAAAGAAGATTTAAAAAGCATTGTGTTATAGTACAGCAAACTTTAGCCCTTTGGCCTCTATGTACTTCTTGTCCATATACATACATTCTTCCCTACTTTTGGTATCCTCAATTGGTTTGCCTGGAACCAAAATTTGCAGAGAAGCAGGATTATTCAGGGCAAGTGGTAGTTTACCATGAATTTACTACACCACTTTAACATTCTTCAGAACTTTTTGACAGTCTTCTTGTGCACCATTCACTGGAAACTGATGTTCCAATGAAGGGTGGGATTCCTGCTTTTAGATCTCCATTCCATGTGTACACAGGAGGCACTAGGGATACCACATTTATTACATTGGGATTGTGGGGCAGAATTGTGCACATGGGACTGTGGGGCAGAATTCTGCACCCCTGAGATTTTATGTACCCATAAAATAAGCATGAAGCTTACTAGTTACGGCATTGACTCATATGGAAACCAGTTCTTATCATGTATGTTGCATCAGAGGAGGTGGGGAATCCAGCACTGTAATTCCCTCCCTCCCTCTGAAACTCAGTAAAAGTACTATCTGCCTTGGATCTTGTACACTTACCAACCACATATCAGTAGGTTACTTGAATGAACTGATGAGGGGTCTAATGGACTATATTGGACAGTCTAATGGATAAATTCATTGAATCTTGACTGTTCTGCTAAAATGCTGCTAGAAGGTTTTTTTCTTACCATTAATAGTCAATTGTATTTCAATGTAGTAGACAATCAAACATGATCAAATAATTTTCAAAATCCTAATAATGAATCACATCAAACATCCACATTTGAACTTTGCATAAAAAAACATGTTAGGGAAGACATGTTTTTTCTACATTTTCCATTAGCATACTTTAAAAAAAAAATAGCATACATCAAAACACAAACTTACGGATTCATAATTTTCTGATTCTACCTATTAACATTCCTAAGTGCAACATAAGTGCAGTTTACCAGTCTCACGTAATCTGTATATCCTAAAAATGGAGTTTAATGCATTACTCTTGTAGCCAACTTGTTTAATACTTGTAAATGTAAATGTTACCTCAACACAGACATGGAAAAAATTCTGGAAAATAAATCCTTCCATGGAGTTCCAAAATTTAGGCATTTTGACAAGTGGATTATATTAGAAATATATTATTTGTAGTTCTCTTCCCCGAATTGAAACATTGATGCAAACTATATGTGTGTCCAGATATACAATATATGCTGTGAAATGCTCAACCAAGTATGTATTCTTTTGTACCTGTTAAAAGGATGTTACCAAATAGTTGTTCATCATTGCTCAATGGTAGCTGTCTATGAGTTTCATTTGGTTTTTGGGGTATTAGAAATGACCAGGCCCACCAAAGCTTTCCTTGTAGTTAATTCAGCTACTATTGGCTATGAATTGGCTGCCCAAGCCATTTTCCGGTGCAGATTGGAACAAAAGATGGAAGCTCACCTGGTACAGTGAGGACTCTTAAAGTGGTTCATATGTTCTATAATCCTGATTTTTTTTTTTTTCGTTGGAGTTGTTGGGGAGGACAAAAGAAGGGAAGCTTTGCAGAATATTTTATTATAATCTCAGTTCTGATTTCAAACTGTGAGAGATGTAGCATGCACTTAAGTCATTTTACCTACAACTGTCATGCTATAGCTGAGAACAGCTAAATAAATACTAAGCAGCACTTTTAATTATAAGCAAAACTGTCTGATAAGCTGGATTTTCAATATTTCTATTAAAGGGGACAGGAGGTGTTGGGTTGATATGTCTGCCATAAGTAAATGTTAAACATCAAATAAAAGTTGGGATTATATACTGTATTTTTTTTTCTTTGAAGAAGCATGCCTTTATAAGGGACACATTTTTACTGGGAAGGTAACCGTTATGTCCCTATTTATACTGATCTCTAGTTACAAATGGCTGCAAACAGCTGCTATGCATGCATTTTGTAAATATACAATGCAGTGATCAAATTACTGAATTGCATTTGCTGCTCAGTCAAAAATAGCTGTATGTGAATCACAGGCCTTGTGGGCTCCCTGACCCTAACTGACATATGTTTCCAGTGTGCTGGTAAAACTGCTAAAGCTATATCAACTTGTACTAGAAATCACTCAAGAGAATCTGTTATAATCCTGTAATCAATTTCATAAATAATCAATAAAACTTGTGTGTAAGTATACTGGTAATTTAAAAAAAATATATATATTTTAAATCTAAATGTAAAATTTTTCAGTTAGAGTACTGGGCATTTTAGCACTTTATATTCTATTTTTCATATTATATTTCTATTCTTTCTATTCTATTTTTTTTCATAGTTGCTAAAAAAAAAGTTACCAATAAATGCACTGTAAATTTCATGTTATCATTGTAACTTTTGATATATGACTATTCTCCATACAAGGGTGTGCATGAAATATAAATCTCTCTATTCTATTTTTAACACGGTATGGTTTTTCCCATCCTCCATGCTTTGGGTGTATCGTTGAAGGGTAACTCTAGTAGCAGTTCTGTCAATGACCTATATGAGGTACTGCATTTTTACATGAGCAAGGTTCTAGGTCAGTTACACAAGCAGACTTACCAGCCTCCATGCTGTTCAATGTGAAAGCAGCACACATATACGTATCTAAAATACAGCATCTTATAAAAACATGAAGCAAAGTAGTAGCATAATTCTATAGTAATTGTTGTAACTATATGAAACAACTTAAAAGATATCTACCATAGACATCACCAACAAGGCAGCATACAAATAATTTATGTAATAAGAAATAAAGTACTCATACAGACTTTTAAGTGCATCTCTTTTTTTTATGTGTAGTGTTGGGAATGATTACAACTGGAAGTTATGCAGACAAAACAGTAAGACCTCGTTCACGCCAGAGTGCAGATATGTGAGTCTTTCTGCATGTGTTCTGCAATGGCACAAAGAAAACAACTGTTTTCTATGTGCTCTGTTCACATGACAACACTAGTATCACATGCAGATTTTTGCTGCGCAGGAATCTGCAACATGTATAAAATGCACTGAAATGCACATGAAAACTGGGGTAAAATCATGTCTGCAAGTGTGAAATTTGTGCTTTTCCATCAGTTTTTCCACATGTATGGTGTGGAAGAGGTCTAAGTGAAAAGAAATCTTTCCAAAGTGAAGGGAATCCCTTCGACATCAGGACAAGCGTCCCCACACTGAATATGTCTCCTTGCTTTCTGTTAAAGTGGAATGAAAGGGTGTGGGCTATTGTAGGAGGGCAACAGCAAAATCTTGGCTTTCCCATCACTTTTTGTTCCAATGGCAATGATCACAAGGAAAACTAGAGAGACAAATAGGGTGAATCTTCCAGCTGGGACTTGGCAATAAAAACCTTATGGACATTCTAATCATTCCACATTCTGTCCAAAATGATTTGTTTAGAGCCACATTTCTCCATCTTTTTACCCCAGAGGAAACTTTTATTTAAAAAGTCTCAGAGAACCCTTGCTAAAACGAATTTATTGATGTCAGTGGGAAAAATGCCCTTACATTGGTGGCCAGTGGAAAGAATGCCCCCTTTATAGTGGTTGTCAAACTGCCCACCTTACAGACAGCTAAAAAGATCATTGGTGCCATGCATCTGGCACTACCAAGTAACATTTACCCAGAGGAACCCTTTATCACAACTTTAAAAGCTCTCAGAGAACCCTTGCTAAAACAAATTTATTGATGTCAGTGGGAAAAATGCCCCTTACATTGGTGGCCAGTGGAAATAATGCTCCCTTTTTTAGTGGTTATCAAACTTCCCACCTTACAGACAGCTAAAGTGATCATTGGTGCCATGCATCTGGCACTACTAAGTAACATTGGCCCTTGAACTAGGCAAGCACAATCAAATGTCAATCAGCCTTAATCAAGGAACCCCTATTAACCTCTGGAGGAACACCGGCATTCCATGGAATCCTGGTTGGGAATGGCTAGTCTAGACATGCATCTAAACATATGAATTTTGTACACTGTTTAGCAGTAACTCATACCATGTTGTACACCAACATGTGGTAGCCCATAACTTATAATCCAATTTAGTTAGACCTTTAAAAAGTTCCTCTTATTTGTTAGGGTTACCTACCTTATATTTTAGATAGCTTACATGGCAGGAGAGTACTCAGGGAGAGAACCCTAAATTTACACATTTGATGAATATTATTTTTAGTTTACCCCTTCATCCCATCCACATGGAGTGTCAAGGAACTGGATGTGGATCACAGCTTCAGCAAGAGGTTGCACATTCTCTTACACCCCTCCCCCACTGCAGATGATGAGCACAAACTCAGAGTTGGATGACAGTGCATTAGTAGTGACGGATATCCTAGGACCAAAGTGGAATCTGAAAAGCTGTATTACTGGATCAGGAGGAGCCCTGAGAAACTGAAGACAGTTACTGTAGTACTTTAAAAGTTGTGAGAGCGGTGCAGACAGAAACACATGAGCTACAGTACACTTATGGGCACTACTTCAGCATAAATCCCTGACAGCCATTCATTGATCCTGAGTAGACAGTCATTATGATAATTTGCCTCTCCAATTCCTGGACTGTCATACACGCACAGGTTGAAAGGACCTAATTTTTAGGGAGTTGATTTACAAAAGGCAAATAAGCTGTTCACTTTGCAAGGGAATTTTCCCTTAGTGTGCTGAATGAGGTGAAGCTCTGTTGACGACTATGATCCAGTCATGTGCAAGCAAAAATGCTGTTTTTCCTAATTTTCTTGCAAATAATTGGGTATTCTTTGCAAAATGAATTTTCAGCATGGCTAAGCTAAGGGGAAATTCTCTTGCAAAATGAACAGCCTATTATCTTTAGTAAATCAGCCACTCAAGCAGGCCCTACATTGTGCAATTTTCTTTCCTGCAATCACAGGTTGCAAGAAAGAAAATCAATCGATTCCTCGATCAACACAGTCAGTGTTGGTGGGGAAATCCCTCCCTGCCACCAGAACAGTAATTACTGCTAGCGGCTATAGTCACTGGCGATAATCGCATGCTAAAAATCTAACATGCTGGACCAATGGACTGGGTCCAATCTACTCATAAATGGATCCCTGCTGAACCGGCCGATATTCAGTCCATCTATGACCAGCTTTAGTGTCTTATTTTCCCCTGGATTGAGTAACATTCTCAATAATATTGGTCCTGCCCAGTACTGCTGAATGGCACCTATCATGGGAACAATGGATTATGCATGTTAGACAACCTTCCGTGAATGCAATTGTTCTTCCATGTGCTAAACAACGCTGTCTTTTGCCCGTCATCACATACTCCTTCAACTCTCTGTAAAAGCAAAAGTGACATTTGTCCCAGCCAAGTTGTAATGTCTGTACATCCATCAGATGGTGGTACCTAAGGGTGATTAGATTGTGCATGCATGTCAGATCATTCTTGGATGTCTATGACCACCTCTAGCAAATGTGTAACATGCTGATGGAGCTGTAATCTGTCCAGGCCTGTTATGTTGGGAAGTGAGGGGAATGCTTAGTGAATTACCTAAAAATAGCTGTCACTGAAATTGTAAATCACAGGCAATGCATGTGTCCTGGGCACCCTTCAGACATACTCTCTTACTGGCTTATTGGAAATCTATTGTAAGACTAATGCATGATAGGGGAATTTGATCATCTAAGGTCTGTTGAAACAGCCTTTGTTGTTGAGATATATTTTGAATACCGGTATGATATTTAAACAGGAGTAGCCAAATCAACTTTGGTTGATGGATTGCTTTGTTTTCACTCCATAGTCAGTGCATTACTTTTATAAAAGACAGCAGTATAGCATTCTAATGATCTAGTAACATGACATTTGAGGGAAAGACGATCGTTATGGAAACTTCATTCCATGTATTCCATAAGAACAGTTTGTATAATGTAATTAATGCCCAGTTCTGACCAAGATGTATCAAAAAGCCTGAAAAGAAAAGGTAACGATTGGAAGCTCTGTGTGGGGAAAATTAAGTTGAGCTTCTAGAGAAATGTAAAATGTGGTGCAAACTTCCAATGTCAGTTGTGGACTGCTGCAACTTAATATGATTTGAATACCACAACTCTTATATTTACCTTATAATTCTCTATATGTAAATTAGGCCTAATTCTTTGATATGGATGGTCTAGCACTGGCCTAGCAGTGCCCCACACCTGGAGTTATTACCTAGCCCGGGTGTCGGCAACCCGCGGCTCCAGAGCCGCATGCGCTCTTTTTCATCTTTGCTGCGGCTCCGGAGCACACTGCCCACCAGGTGGTCGGCAAGCCGCAGATCGCGAGCCACATGCGGCTCTTCTGTGTGCCGGGCGCCCGCTCCCCTCCCTCCTCAAAAATCCGGCCCGCGGAGCGTGGAACATTGGCTGTCAGGATGTAGGTGGGGCAGCCAGGATGTAGGCGGGGCAGAGTGACGAACTCCTCTCTCAGTCCGCCCTGAAGACCAGAACGGCGCGGGAACACAGCGAGAGGAACGCGCGGAGCAAAGGTAAGTGAATTGAGACAATATGGGGGATGAATTACTGTGTGGGGGATGAATTACTGTGTGGGGGATGAATTACTATGTGGGGGATGAATTACTATGTGGGGGATGAATTACTATGGGGGGATGAATTACTATGGGGGATGAATTACTATGGGGAATGAATTACTATGGGGGAAGAATTACTATATGGGGGATGAATTACTATGGGGGAAGAATTACTATATGGGGGATGAATTACTATATGGGGGATGAATTACTATGGGGGATGAATTACTATGGGGGGTGAATTACTATGTGGGGGATGAATTACTATGGGGGATGAATTACTATATGGGGGATGAATTACTATATGGGGGATGAATTACTATATGGGGGATGAATTACTATGGGGGATGAATTACTATATGGGGGATGAATTACTATGGGGGAAGAATTACTATATGGGGGATGAATTACTATATGGGGGATGAATTACTTTGGGGGAAGAATTACTATATGGGGGATGAATTACTATATGGGGGATGAATTACTATGGGGGATGAATTACTATGGGGGATGAATTACTATGTGGGGGATGAATTACTATGGGGGATGAATTACTATATGGGGGATGAATTACTATATGGGGGATGAATTACTATATGGGGGATGAATTACTATATGGGGGATGAATTACTATGGGGGATGTATTACTATATGGGGGATGTATTTTCAGTTTTAAAAATGTGGCTGTCAAAATAAATTTCAATCGTGGTTTTGGCGAGATTTGGCTCAGTTGAAAAAAAAGGTTGCCCACCACTGACCTAAGGCTATGATTGTGATTATGAAGATACACTGTGGCCCTGATTAACCCTTTGCTTACTGGGCCCTTAAACCCCCTTCATGACCAGAGTGCTTTTTGCAATATATGCAGTGTCGGATTTGTTATAAATGTTGCAATGGTTTTGCGGCTCCCAGTCTTTTTTTTCCCTTCGGAAACGGGTCCAAGTGGCTCTTTATGTCTTAAAGGTTGCAGACCCCTGACCTAGCCACACAGATGCAACACCTCCCGATCTAAACCATATCAGAAGTCAATCCCACATGGTCTATACTGTTGACCTGTACTGCCCTAGAGGTCAAATCTCCCACTAACAAGCCCAAACACCCAGTTATATGCCTCATGTTTAAATTGTGAACTTCATTCCCTAATAAAAATATTACAGCTGCATGACTTTCACTCCTACCTGAGACAATTACAATCTCCTGGAACTCTAAGGGATAGCAAACTTTAATCAATGGAAAGCTTGATGCATCACTAGACTCACTCAATTATATTTTTAGGCTCTTCCCCGAAAGATCTCAGAATAGAATTCTCACTTGACTCTACCCTGAAAGATCTCAGAATAGAATTCTCACTTCCTCATCATGTATTCTTTCAACATCTTCAGCTAAAGAATACTCTACACAATTCAGATCCACCCCTCTAAAATTTATGACAGCTCCCCTGTTGAACTTGGTGACCCAAGCCACTTCTACAACAGTTCTTATTCCCATTATCTATGCATTCCTTTTCCCTGCAATGCACGACTCTAAAAAGGACCTTTCATGCTAACAGTAATGGGAGAGAAACCTAGGTGAACTACCAGAGGAACAGTGGACATATATACTGGAAGCCCTCCCTAGGGTATCCCTCAATTTTCTTACAAAGAACATACCATTCCCCACAGATTGTTTCAGTATGGCCACAGAGAAGACACGTCTTATTCATATGCTTTAGAGAGGATCAAAACTTTTCGGATATAGGTTGGATGCATGTAAAAATATGGATTTTATACTACTTTTTTGTTAGATTCCAAACTGTGTTTGCCTGGCTTGAAGGAAGGAAGAATGAATCCTACCCACCAGATATCTATACATAGGACTATATTTTTGGCCTGCAAACCTATTGAGCTGAAGTGCACTGCTGTTGCTCCACCAAGCCATACAGCATGGATCAATTGTTCCTGATATTTTAGAGAGAACTTGACATTTACACACATTTGTTTAACCATTCCAAAAAATGGAAAAAGGAAGTTGAGCAAATTCCCTGGATGTCACTAAGATAGGAAGTCTACCAAATGGGGAAACCAGAAGAAATGAAAAAAAACAAACAGATATTCTAACACATTCTATCCATAACTTAAAAAGAAACCTTGACTGGAGACAGACTTTAAAAATACCTCTGGCAATATAAAGACAGCACACTCTCAACTGTGGCTATACAACACATGGCCAGCATACTGTCAATCATTGCACACTGGTAATGGTGTTAATATGTCATTAACATATTCACTATTCTGCCAATAGATGGAGAACAGATACGTAACATACTGGCAACCATGGCAATACATAGGCAACAATTTGGCAGCTCTGACAATACAAGAAGAGCAAGTAGTCTCCACTCTATTGGCAAAAACAGGAAAATGTGATAATACATGGCCACAACCAGTAACTTGTGACAATACATGAGCAATGTTTGGAAAATTGTTCCAATTTGCATGTAACAAATGGGCATTAGCAGCAATACATAAGTATGTATTGTGTAATGTACTGCATAATGAATCTGAAAAATACATTCTATTTTTTTTTTTTTCAATGAGCGGGTACCTTTTATTTTAGAGGCATCCTCTCATACTTCCTTAGTCCTTGCCTATACATAGAGGATGTCCATTTGGCTCACCTGCTGCCTCCTGAGATCACATCACCTGTCCCATGAGTTTGCAGGACCAGTCTTCCTATGCTGCTGTGTCACATGCATGTGCACTGGAGAGCTGGCTAGGAGACATCAGGAAGTCACAACCAACTTTCAAATCCAAAATGGGGGAAGGGGGAATTAAAGATCCGCAGCTCAGAGAAGCGTCAGTTGTACGGAAGACAGCATTGGACTCCATGGTCCAGTGAGTATCTGTTCCCTAGAAGTCAGCAGCTCCAATATTTGTAGCTTCTGAGTTTTTTTTCAATTTCTCAGTGAAATTCCTCTTTAAAATACTTATATAGAAATAAAAGCATTCAAGATATTATTTGAATGGGCAGCACAGTGGCTAAATGGTTCGCACTTCCACCTGGCAGTACTAGAGTCATTGATTCGAATCCCAAACACGGCACTACCTGTCTGGAGTTTGCATGTTCTCCCTGTGCCTGCGTAGGTTTCCTTCGGGTATTCTGGCTTCCTCCTACATTCCAAAGACATGCTGGTAGGTGAATTGGATTCTGTTTAACCACCTGCACTGCTCCCGTCTGGCCGTTTATATACATGGGCCGGACGGGAGCAGTGCAGGGGTGGGTGGCCATTTATAAGGGTCCTCCTGCCTAGGAACATGTGGCACCGCAATCCGGTGCCCACTGTGTTTGGAGGACACAGCGGAACACCGATCGCTGAAAACAAAGGTCCCAATCATGTGATTACTGATTGGCCAATCAGTGATCACATGAATAGTAGTAAGCAAGATGTCACTTCTGACATCATTGCTTACTACGTGTGAAATCTGTGAATGATCACAGAGATCACATGGTACAAGGCTATTCACGACAGCCTTGTACCATGTGACAAGCTGTGACCAATCACAGCTCTCACAGTATTTCTCAATGGCTGCAAGAATGCAGCCAGAGAGAATGAGAAATTATTGCTTTTACAGCCTTTATGGGTGTAAAGCAATCAGTGTACAAAAAAAAATTCTTCTTCACCCCCCACAAGTAGTAGTAGTGCTAGGGTGACATAAATAATATTATTAAAAAATTAAACAAAAATGTAAAAAACTAATTTTTTAAATTATCATTTTTGGTTATTAACTAATTTTGGTTATTTTTTTTCATGAAGAAAGATTATTCATTGGAATAATTTTATTAAAAAAAGCACTTTTTTTCAAAATGTTTGGAATTTTTCATTTATATAGCAAAACAATTAAATTCCCAGTGGTGAATAAATACCACTAAAATAAAGTTTTATCTGTCTCAAAAAAATGCTAAAAAATTCATATGGATACAGTGTTGCATGACCGCGCAATTGCCATTCAAAGTGTGATAGCACTGAAAGCTGAAAATTGGTCTGGACAGGAAGGGGGAGAAAGTGTCCAGACTTGAAGTGGTTAAATTGTCCCTAGTATGTGTATGTATGTATGTAAGTTAGGGACCTTAGACTGTACACCCCTTGAGGGATAGGGACTGATGTGAATGTACAATATATATGTAAAGCACTGCGTAAATTGACAGCGCTATATAAGTACCTGTAATAAATAAATATAAAATATAACAAACCAGCTAAAAATCACAAGTCAAGAGACATAAAACAAAAATAAAAAAATGCTTTTAAAGGTAAAGAATAAAAATCTTTTAAACACTTTTTTGTGCACTTCGGCCTCATGTTAGGTGTGGTGCTATGCTTGCTGCATCTTCAGTGCACTTTTATTAAAATGCATTTTATGTAGAGATCAGTGGTAGCACGCCTAAAATGCCCCTAAAATGTAACACATCTAAAACACACTGCATAGGACATCCATGATAAAATGATATTACGGGACAGTTTTACATTTAGTGAAGTTGTTTTTACAGCCCCCCCCCCCCCCCATGCTCTCAGTATACCCAGCAGATATTTTATTAGCCCTGCTTCATAAATCCTCACTTCAGTCTTTTAATCAGTGCCCTTATTATCAGTGCAGATGTCTGATTTGAAGGTACTGCCGATAACCGGAAAATGTTTTTACATAGTGGGCAGCTGTGATTGGACACAGCTGATCACATGACAAAAAGGGTGCTGCGCGATTAGCCTTGTAAGATGTCATGTGATCAGCTGTGTCCAAAGGACACAGCGATCACGGACAGCGCCAAGTGCACACCTCTGGGGGTATGCGTTCTGGGAGGACATCATATGACACCATATGGAATGCTGTAATTGCACGAATTGTATTTTTTTTTAATAGTGGTCCTTTAATTCAGCAACAGTGTTTTGTTATGTAGTCATGTCTGCTTCCCATGCATGTCAACAATTGCCACAGAATTACAAAATGTTTTTCCAAATGTATCACTTTGCTTCAGGTTACCCTTAAAGTATCTAAACCTAAAAATCAAACATTTACTCTATTGCAGCTTACCAGTCTTTAAAGGATAAATGTACCTTTTAGAGCATTTTACACCTGTATTTAGTGTGTAACATGTTCTAGTTTACACCTCCTCCCCCTCTGCACCCCCCTGAATGTGCCAGCAGGCAGGGTTTTTATCCCCTCATCCTCATCCTTTTGAAAATGGTGTGTCTGTGAAGGACTCTGCCCACACAGCCTCATCCTTCATTCACAAGAATCTGTGAATGAAGAAACAAAAAGTTAAGAATGACTTAAATGAACTGAGAGTGAACTAATCAGCACGCTCGTAGTTCATTCAGTAGGCAGTGTGTACAGGAGCCTGACTTTGCACCCACGATAAGCTGATCCTTTGCAGGCTTCTGTTATTAAAACAATAAATAAATAAATAAAAGCACTTTTTGTTTGCCTGCAAAAACATGTGCATTTACTATTTTTTTAAATTAAAGGTGAACTTTGCCTTTAAATGTGGTGACTGTATTAATTTTCTTTTTTTGTGCTTTTTTTTTCTCCTTTCTTTGCATATTTGTTATGGTTTTTTTCTCCTTTCTTTGCATATTTGTTATGGTGTTTTCTCCTTTCTTTGCATATATTTTATGGTTTTTTCTCTCCTTTCTTTGCATATTTGTTATGGTTTTTTCTCCTTTCTTTGCATATTTGTTATGGTTTTTTCTCCTTTCTTTGCATATTTGTTATGTTTTTTTCTCCTTTCTTTGCAATTTGTTAGTTTTTTTTCTCCTTTCTTTGCAATTTCAGTTGCATGCACAGACAAAACAAATGCATCTGACCCTTAGAGCCCACTTACACTTAGTCAAATGTTTCTCACAACTGCATGAATGAATTTTTTGATGACTCACATTATGTGGGATGGGCCCAAATATTTTTAATAAGCCCTCAACTCTAAAACACCTAAATGCTCCCTATTATGATATGCTATTGAGTGTACTCAATATGGCAGCCTCACCATCTGCCTAACAGCAGATAAAAATGTCTAAAAAAAAAAAAAAAGCACCTAAAAGACAACGCAAGGGTTTCTTATTGCATGCATTGCATTGTTCTGGACATCAGGTGCGTTTGTTATTTTACTATACAGTTCCATGCCCTACAGTATGTATGATACAACAAACTAAAAAATCAAACTAGTAATATGTCACAGGTTAGCAGCTTCATTTCTGTCAAAGTTGGTAAATGACTGACATCAGAAGGTTGGCACTCATGTTCACCATTAAGTTCTTCCCGACTGCCCTATAGCATACCTACTGCTACAGGGTGGCAGGGCTGCACAAAATCACACGTATATATATATATATATATATATATATATATATATATATATATATATGTGTGTGTGTGTGTGACTTTGTGTCCCCAGATAGGGGGTGCACGAGCCCTACCTGCGCCACCATTGGCAGCTTCAGCTGGCTCCCAGCCAAAGATTCCTCGCCGGTACCCGGCGATAGCCGAGGAACACTGACGGGAGAGAGGTTTGTATGTAAACAATACAGATCTCTCCCCTGTCAGCACCAGCCTGCTGCTGCTTTGTATTGCTCTGCAGAGCAATACAAATCAGCGTGCTTACACAGTAAAACACACACACAGTAAAACAGCACACAGCCAGGGGCGAACTGACCATTTAGCCACTCGGGCACTGCCCGAGGGCGCGGGGTCAGTAGCGGCCCCCATGAGATGCCCCTGGTACCTTTCATAGGCTTTTTTTGGGTGTGGTTTGAGTGTGGGCAAGGACATGATTTCCTATTGCCCGGGGGCCCCATGAGTTGTCAGTCCTCCCCTGCACACAGCCCACAGTTAACCCTTTGATCGCCCCTCATGTTAACCCCTTCCTGCCCAGTGTCATTAGTACAGTGTCAATGCTTTTTGTTAGCATTGATCACTGTATTGGTGTCACTGGGGATGTCAGTGACAGTTTCCAAGTTCCTCACAGTGTCACAGTGTCAGAATGCCCGCCGTAGTCCCGCAGTCCTGGTATAAGTCACTGATCACCCACCATTACTAGTATAAAATTATTTTTTTTAAATTCCAGTATATATACCACCATTTGTAAACACTGTATCTTTCACTTAAACCAATTATTATACACATATTAGGATTTTTTTTTTTAGCAAAGACATGTAGCAGAATATATTTTGGCCAAAATTTATGATGAAATTTTTTTTTTTTTTTTTTTTTTTTTACTGGATATGTTTTATAGCAAAAAAATTGAAAATATTGTTTTTATTCTTTTTTTGTTTATAGCAAAAAACATAACAAAACACAGAGGCGATCAAATACCACCGAAAGAAATCTCCATTTGTGGGAAAAAAAAAGACAAAAATTGAATTTGGGTGCAGCGTTGCATGACCACACAATTGTCAGTTAAACCCCTCATGCCTAAGGGTAAAACAAATATAAATGCCTAAGCACAATTTTGCAAAGTTGACATGTGTTAGTAAAACCGTCCATATCATCACAACTAATCACAAATTGGACTTTCATTTGGTGGTAAATGGTAAAGGATATCTCCTTTTTTTTATTATCAAAGGAAAACTGGTCCAAAATAGTAAAAAAAAACATTTTTTTTATTTAGGTGTGAGTTTCTTGTTACTACCATAACCTACCACCAAAGAACAACCCAAAATAAATTCTCCAGCTCTTGTCAATCGCAGCGATACCATATATGTGTATGCTATTTGTTGTTTGTACCCGTAGTACAGCCCAGAAACAATAGTGTGCATTTTGTTTTTGTCTTTTTTTTAACCTAAAACACACTGACACTGACATTGACACTAACTAACACTGACACCATTTTTTTTAAATCCTGACCTTTGACCTTGACCTTTGACCATGACCTTGACCCAAACACTAACCCTGGCATTGAACTAGATCAAACCTTGATCTAGGTATTTTTTACTTTATTTTTTAATATTTATTTATTTATCTTTTTTTTTTTTTTTACAAACATTTTTTTTTTCTCTCTATGCCAGGAGTTAGAGAGATACAATCTATCTCTCTTCTCCATTCATAGAGAGAGAAAACAACAAGGGGGTAGGCTGTACAGTGACTGATCACTGTGATAGCCAATCAGAGGCTATCACAGCGATCATGTGACCCAGAATCGGGAGTCCAGGGTCCCGATCGTTAGAACGGACCCGGGGCTCTCGGTGACACCGAGGTCTTTGTGCGGTGCGCTCACAGCACAAAGACAGGTACACAAATATGTGGCCCCACGGAGAAAAGCCCAGTTCCTTGAGGCCGCATATTTGTGTTACGTCGGCATCAAGGGGTTAAAGTAACGCAGCGATGTATTGCAAAAAAATAGCCTGGTCAGGAAGGGGGGGGGGGTAAATCCTCTGGAGGGCAAGCGGATAAAGTAGAGTTCCAGACTAAACCTAACTAGTCCTAAAAATGCTTCCTCCCTCCTCCTAACACCTATGCTGACCAACCTGTGTAAGAAAGATGTCTGGTCTGGTCATGCGATTTGACTGCCCTGTAAATACCTGGAGGGTAAGTGGTTAATGTTTGATATGCTTTTTTGAACCTGTCTCTTTATATTCCCTTTATTATATAAATTATCACTATTCATGAAAATATGGGTATCAGGAGCCTCATTATTTCTATTAGTAATCCCAGTGAATTTATTACATTTGAACCTTTGCAGATTCTAGTATGTTGAATCAACGCTGGCTTTTATATTACAAAAATGTAAAAGATTTCCCTTAACACACATGTAAACCGTACAAACACTCGATAAACCCTTGCGTGTAAAGCGGTTTTCTTTCCTGAAAAATGAGCACTGATTCCATGTCAAGGTCAGCCCCACCTGTCACTTCACATGCCAAGGCAGATACCAAGAACACATGCTGCATGGCCACACACAAGGCAATGACAAGCTATGGTCTGGCTTCAAAGACAAATGGAAACTACTGTAACTACTATGCAATTATTCAGTAATTTGCTTTATTCCGGGCTGTCTTTGTCCCCGATAGCCTGCTGCAATGTAACAGATTAGCTGATAGAGGTTACTGTACTTTGCACTTTATCAGGGCTCTTAGCACAGTATTAAGGGCTCATGTACATGGGGCGTTTGGAAAACTCTTCTGAATGATGGAAACTGCTGGAAAACGTAGATTAAAAACTGTCAGTTTAGCCGCGTTTTCATACCACTTTTATGCGCGTTTGCATTTAGAAGCTTTTTTAAAAGATAACCTCAGGAGACCCTCCCAATGCCCAGAATGCACTGAAAAATAATTAACAATTTCAAGTAATTAATTAACTGCTGCTGCCAGACTCATCCACCTTACATCCGTTCTGTATCTGCCACCCCTCTCTGCCAATCCCTCCACTGGCTTCCAATTGCTCAACGGATAAAATTCAAAACGCTAACACTGATGTATAAAGCCGTTCATAACACTGCCCCTAATTACATCACCGACTTTGTCTCTAAATATCACCCAAACTGTACTCTCTGCTCCTCGCAAGACCTCCTACTCTCTAGCTCCCTTGTCTCCTCATCCAATGCTTATCTCCAGGATTTCTCAAGGGCTTCACCCATCCTCTGGAACTCCCTACCCCAAACTATCAGGCTATCGCCTACTCTGCTCACACCTTTAGGCTCACTCTGAAAACCCATCTCTTTAGGGAACCCTACCCCACCCCTAGCTATCACTCCTCCTACCTACACATCCATCCCCTACAGCTAATTACCTCTTGTACCACTATCCCCTCCCTCCTTGATTGTAAGCTCCAAGGAGCAGGGCCCTCTAATCCCTCTTGTATTGAACTGTATTGTTACTGTACTGTCTCTCTCCATAATGTAAAGTGCTGAGCAAACTGTTGGCGCTATATAAGTCCTGTATAATAATAATAATAATTAACTATTTCAGACATTTTGAGAGAAATAGAGAGAGCAGAAGCAGAGAGAGCAGTATGTGTTGAGATGACCTGTCTTTTCTGGTTGTATTCACTATGGATCCCATCATGAGCATAATGCAGCACGTTCTACCATTTTTTCCTTCACGCAAAACCTGGAACTGACTGCGCTGGTGTTCTGGGTCCTTTTGAATACATGGAAAATGCTTTGCATGCATTTCTGATGATGAAAAAGGCTCTGGACAGCATCTGGATATGGAACAGTTAAAAAACGTTTTTAAACGCAAACGCTTATAAACGCGGTTAACCATGTTTACAAGCATTTGGCATTTGAAACGCCAGTAAAATCTACTCCTGAATGCAAGTTTGGTGCATTAAAAAAAATGACTGTAAACTCAACTGTTTGTAAACAACTGTAAACAACATAGTGTACATGGACAGATAGGAAAACAAAGGAGAGTTCAGGGGCTGCTGAGAAAAAACGCAAAAAAGCTCCTAAACTTCAGTTTAGTAGCTGCAGTGTGCATGAGCCCTAATAAATAACTAGATGTACTCCAGTTAAAGGGATTGTGTCACATGGGTGGCAACGTGGGAATTCAACGTACTTTTTAAATGAATGTGGACACTGCTGAGTAGCCAGCAGTGACAAGTCAACAGTTTCGGTAGCTTTAATAAAAATTGCCTTTCCGCAAAGCTGCATAAAAAGAGTATGGGCTCATCAGTTGATCTCTTTGAGCCTGGGTTCACATATATGCAGTGCGGTATATCGCATGTAATTCGCACAGGAACCGCACCGCATTCCTGTGCAAATCACATGTGAATTCTGTGTGGTGCGATTGGAGCCATACATTTTGATGATGAAAAAATGCTCTGGTTTATGGTGACGCTCCTCAAACGCCTGGCAGGTGTTTGCAGGGCGTTTGTGAGGCGTTAATACCATTAACTTCATTATAGGCATTTGTGGAGCAGTTTTAAAGCTTGGAAAACGCCTATAAAATGCCTCAAAACCGCACAAAGGGCATTTGGGGAGCGTTAAAAAACGCTCCCTGATTGCCTGTCTAACGCCTGTCAAATGCTATAGAGGCGTTTGGGAAGAAGTCAAGTGTGAACAAGCCCTTTGAAGCATATTTTAAGCTCAATGTTTCAAGACAGGAAAGAAAAATCCCTTCTGGTCTGCGCGTTTTTGATCAGAGCTTTCTGGTAGAAAAATGCTAAACTCTCCTAAACTCACCTACACTGTCTGCAAAAACACTCTATATCAGCGTTTTTTTCTGCCAAGGGAACTGGTGTGCATGGAGCCTTAGGGCCAGTTCACACTACATGCGTTTCAGTTGCTTTATTTCTGCATCTAAAACGCACAGAAAGTAGGCTATATGGTTGTCAGGGTCAGCTCATGTCAGTGCTTGCAGTTCCAGTGCATTCTGGATGTAGAAAAAAAAAAAGTAGAACAGGCTGTATTTTTCCTGCACATAACTGTACTGGAACGCAGTGAAACGCAACAAAAATGCACTGGAACACACTGGAATGTACCAAAACACACCAAAAATACACCGGAGTGCATATTTCCCTATTTAAATTGAAGAAAAAGAGAGGGGGAAAAATTAACTGGAAGAAATCAAAAACACACCAGAACGCGTCAAAAATGCATCAAAAATGCACTGGAACGTGTTAAAAACGTGTCAAAAATACGCATGCAGAAACGCATTCTGAAAGCATCTGGACTGCATTTCTATTGTGTGAACCCAGCCTCAATGTCATACTTCACACCAGTGCTTTGCAGTTCCAGTGCGATTCAGATGCAGATAAAAAAGTAGAACAGGCTGCATTTATCCTGCACAGAACTGTACTGGAATGCAGTAACACACATCAAAAACGCACTGGAACACACTGGAATGCACCAAAATGCACCAAAAATGCAATGGAAAGCACATGTCCCTATTTAAATTGAAGAAAAAGAGAGGGGGAAAATTAACTGGAATGCATAAAAATGCACTGGAATGTGTCAAAAATGCATAAAAAAATGCACCTGAACACATCGCCAAAAACATGCATGCAGAAACGCATCTGGAATGCGTTTCTATAGTGTGAACTGGTCCTCAATGTCATAGTTCACACCAGCGCTTACAGTTCCAGTTGCAAAAAAGAAAAGTAGAACACGCTGCATTTTTTCTGTACGGAACTGTACTAGAAAGCAGTAAAACGCATCACAAACGCACTGGAATGCACTGGAACGCAACAAAAGTGCACTGGAATGCACATATCCTAATTTAAAGTGAAGAAAAAGGGGAAAAAGTGAACTGGAATGCATTAAAAAACGCACTGGAACATGTAAAAAATGCATCAAAAACACGCATGCAAAAACACATCCAGAACACATCTGGACTGCGTTTCTATAGTGTGAACCCAGCCTCAATGTCATAGTTCATACCAGTGCTTGCAGTTCCAGTGCGTTCTGGATGCATAAAAAAGGTAGAATAGGCTGCAATTTTACTGCACAGAACTGTACTGAAATACAGTAAAACGCAACAAAAATGCACCGGAACACACTGGAATGCACCAAAACGCACCAAAAATGCACTGGAACACACATGTCCCTATTTAAATAGAAGACAAAGAGAGGGGGAAAAATTAACTGGAATGCATAAAAAATGTAGTGGAACACATTAAAAACACATAAAAAATGCACATCAAAACGTGTAAAAAACGCGCAACCAGAAACTATTCTGGACTGCATTTCTATAGTGTGAACCGACCCTCAATGTCAAAGTTCACCCCAGTGCTTGTCAGTTGGTGGAATTTGCCCCTAGGGTCAGAGAAGGGCAAGCAAAGGGCCACATCTGGCCCCCGAGCCTCGGTTTGGAAACCACTGCTCTAGGGAAATTTCCCCTGGAAAGTTCCCTTGCATAGTGAGCAGCCTATTTAAATCAATCTCTCTCTCTCACAGAATCAGAACCTTTACTAAGGCTGGATTCACACTTGAGCGTAGCGTCTTTAAGCATCTTTCCTGCGTTTCTTTGCACGTTGTGTTGCGCAATTTTGAGCAGCCTATTTAAATCAATCTCTCTCTCTCCCTTGCAATGTATTGAAACCAGAGCATTAAAATAGTTTATAATATATTTGCTTTTCTACTTTTTTCCCCCAAAACACACGCACGCATGCACGCGTGCACACACGTACACAGACACTGTATGTGTGTCTTTTGGTTAAAAAAAGTAGAAGAGAAAATATATATGATATACTATTTTAATTATACGGTTTCAATACATTCCACGTTTTTATTTCCCCAGATATCATTCATACATGACACCACTACAGCTTGATAATTACATTGTTATCATTTTGTATATTAAACAATATATTGCCCATCACAGTATAACTGACTTCTTAGTTTGCGGTCCCCCTTCTCACATATAATCAGGATGAGGGTCATTGGTTGTCATGGAGGCGGTGGGGCTGGCGGATTAGTAAAAGGTTTTTTTTTGGGGGGGGGGGGGTTCATCTATATGTGTGTAAAGTTTTAACATTTGTCATTGTTGCTATCATTTTTGTTGTATATTGTTATATGGAAAAGGCCGTCCTGCGCAAGTCTTGTTCAATTGAATTCCTCTCTTTTCCTTCGGTTTTTTTCTTCTTTAGTGAGTTGTAAGAAAAAAATTCAAATATATCTAGAAACTGTGTTTGTTTCTAATAAAAATGATCTGATTAAAAAAACCAATATATAACGGTAAGTCACCTACCGTCTTTCGGCTGAGGTGGTTCTGGCGCTTTTTCCTCTATGGGTTTAGCCTCGGGTTCTGGTGCAGGGGCTTCAGGAGCTGGCGCAGGGGTCTCAGCAGCTGGCGCAGGGGCCTCGGGAGCTGGAGCAGCAACTTCTGGTGCAGGGGCTTCCGGAGCTGGAGCTGGAGTCTCAGGAACTGGGGGGGGTTCAGGAGCTGGGGGTTTAGATTCCACAACTGGTTCAGCAGGCTTTGGTGGTTCAGGTGCCTTAGCTGCTGCAGCTTTAGCTGGGGATTTTTTAATAGGAACCTTTCCTGGCATGGCTGCACCTCTTTCCCTGCTCTTTACTTCACTATGGCAGTAAAATTGTACTGTCGTTCTGATTTATATAGCCTCCTGTCAGGCATTATACCATCTGTTTTTTAGGAACTGCCTCTGTATATTTAAAGCATTGGGGCACTCAGCTTCTTAGGACAAAAATAACCGTACTCTAAACCTGACAAGTTTTGAAAGAGTGTGGACAGCTCTTACCTCTCTGCTACTGTGCGGATGTCTGACACGAGTGCCTGTATATTTTGTTCTGCCCTAATAATTATTCCTGTTGTAAGAGTGGCTTCTTTAGATGTACAGAAATATTTCTGAATGTGATATGTACAGTATGTCCCCATATAGATACATATAGGAGAGTTAATCAAATATTACTTAGAGGTCACAATGTTTGTGCTGAAGACTGAGCTGGACTGACTGGATCAGTCTCTGGTCGTAGGTGGGTGGTTGTGTAGGTGGGTAGGGAGCAGGGGCGGACTGACAACTCATGGGGCCCCCGGGCAATAGGGGATCATGGGTGTCCTTGCCCAAACTCAAAAAAGCCTATGAAAAAGGTACCAGGGGCATCTCATGGGGCCCCCTATTGACCCTGGGTCCTCAAATGGTCAGTTTGCCCCTGGTAGGGAGCTGTCCCTCCAGTCAGTTGTATACAATGGTGGATATTGGCAGTAAACTCTCTTAGGGTTTGGGCTGCTGCCTTTCTGGTATGGCCTTGAGGACGTTTCCACACGAATACATGGAATAATAGAAAAGAAGGAGCGAATGTCCAAAAGAATGTCCAAAGGAATGCACTTTTGATGGTAGATTAAGAAGCATTTATTGGACACAGCTGATCATGTGGTAAAGGGCCACTGTGATTGGCCTTTTACCTCATCACATGATCAGCTGTATCCGTCACAGAGATCGCCGGGTGCATGCTACCTGGGGCCCGCGGGAGGACGCCTTCTAGGAGGACGTCATATGATGCCCTCCCAGAACTGGACAACCGTGCTGTTGCCATCATTCGGCTATAGCGCGGTTAGCAATTGGTTAGGAGGCATTTAATGAGAGTAACGACAAGTACATCAGGCCAACGCGTTTCAGAAGAAAAGACTCTCCCTTCTTCAGGGCTGTTGCTGCACACTATTAAATGCGGAAAATTCTCACGTCGGTTATATATTTTCAAGGTTTCGGAGGAAAAAATGGGGAGACTGAACAAATGATTGCTACCCCTGGAATGACAGCAGTCACTAATTTTTTTTCCTCTGAAACCTGGAAAATATATAACCGACATGGGAATTTTTCCCATTTAATAGAGTGCAGCAACAGCCCTGAAGAAGGGAGAGTCTTTTCTCCTGAAATGTGTTGGCTTGATATACTTGTCATTACTCTCAATAAATGCCTCTTAACCACTTGCTAACCGCGCTATAGCCGAATGATGGCTACAGCGCGGTTGACCAGTTCTGGGAGGGCGTCATATGACGTCCCCCCAGAACGTGTCCTCCCATGCACCCCTGGCGATCTCCGTGATCACTGTGTCCTATAGACACAGCTGATCACGTGATGAGGTAAAAGACCAATTACAGTGACCTTTTACCATGTGATCAGCTGTGTCCAGTGACAATGAGTAAATACAGTTGCCAGTTATTGGCAGCACTTTCCTCACGCTGTTACAGTGTGAGGAAAGCACTGCCAATAACTGGCAGCTGTCACAGAGCAGATCAGCAATGATCAGCAGGGCCTCCCACCAGTGTCCAGCAGTGCCTCCCACCAGTACCCAACAGTGCCACCCAGCAGTTGCACCCATCAGTGCCCAGCAGTGCCACCCAGTAGTGCCCAGAAATGCCACCAGTCAGTGCCATCAATCAGTGCCACCAGTCAGTGCTGTCAGTCAGTGAAGTCAGTCAGTGCCGCCCGTCAGTGCCCATCAGTGTTGCCTATCAGTGCCCATCATTGCTGCATATCAGTGCAGCATTATCAGTGCCTCCTCATCCATGGCCACCAGTGCTGCCTCATCAGTGCCACTTCATCAGTACAGCCTATCAGTGCCCATCAGTGCTTAAAGAAAAGGAAGGCGCCTCTAAGTGTAGTATTGACAATTTATGAATTGCACTTACAAGATAAAAGTGTTAAAAGGGTCATTGTATAATATCTGTAGTTCCTGGTAGGACATGCAGTCGTCCAGCAGCAGAGCGGTCCGTGAGAGGCAGGAAGTAAGAGCAGGGATAACTCTGGCACCTCTATCCCATAGCCACAGAGGTTGGTCTCTATCAAGAGTATATTTGTCCATCAGTGCTGGCTATCCATGCCACCTCATCAGTGCCCATCAGTGCTGCCTATCCCTGCCACCTCATCAGTGCCCATCAGTGCTGCCTATCCATGCCACCTCATCAGTGCCCATCAGTGCTGCCTATCCATGCCACCTCATCAGTGCCCATCAGTGCTGCCTATCAGTGCCCATCAGTGCTGCCTATCATCAGTGCCCATCAGTGCAGCCTTATCAAGCACATCAGTGAAGGAGAAAAATTACCTGTTTGCAAAATGTTATAACAGAAACAAAGAAAAACTTTTTTTTTAAATATTTTGCTCTTTTTGTTAAAAAAAATAAAACCCCCAGTGGCGATTAAATACCACCAAAAGAAAGCTCTATTTGTGTGTGAAAAATAATAATTTCATATGGGTACAATGTTGCATGGACGCACAATTGTCGATCAAAGTGCAACAGCACTGAAAGCTGATTGGCCTGGGCAGGAAGGGGATAAACGTTCCTGGTAGGCAAGTGGGTAATCTACCATCAAAAGTACATTATTGTTGACATGATTCACTCCTTCTGTTCTATTACTACAAGTATCAGAGGTCAGAATGGTGTTCTTAAAGTGTATAGCCATATCATACATAAATCTAACAAGAATTACAAATCATATGGCAGGTAAAACAGTAAACATAAATGTATCTCATCTGCTTATTTTAAAAGTTTATTCTGAGATCGACTTTCATGTTTTATGTTTTTTGTGCTGTCAGTGTCCTGTTTGGGAGATTTCCCTACATTTCCTTCCCTGGAGACATAACAGGAAATGAGAGACAACCTCTCCAAGGTGGGGGGGGAGGGAATTCACAACTAATAAGTTGTCACTGGAACAGATGTCCCCATTTCAAGATTGTCCTCTCTTCTCATCACTTTCTGCCATTTACAGATTTAAGATAAATACCGAGGGCGAACCTCCCCAGCAGGGGCATGGATAGCAATAGTAGCCTGACAGGGATTCCAATGTTTCCTTTAACTCTTAAAAAGTTAGATTTGGCTGTAGAAGCACTTAGGGCTCGTTCACACTTGACTGTTTTTTCGAACTCTTGCCAAACGCCCCTATAGCGTGTGACAAGCGTTGGTCCAGCGTTTGCGGAGCATTTTTTAACGCTCCCCAAACGCCGCATGCGCGGTTTAGCGACGATTGCTAGGCATTTGCCAAGTGTTAAAAACACCCCACAAACGCCTATAATGAAGTTTGAATGGTGTTAACGCTCCGCAAACGCCCCACAACCGTGTTGCAACCGCACCGCAAATGCCGGCCGGGCGTTTGCGGAGTGGCACCATAGACTAGAATAGGAGGCTTCAACTCCTCCTGACTGGACCAGAGGCATCCGTTTTGCCACGACGTGACACTAACGCTCCTGTGTGAACAGCACTATGTGCTGCAATGTGCAGAATTTTCACAGGCGCTTGGGAAACGGTAAAAAACGCTTCCCAAATGCCTGTCTGCCACTTGCAAACAAGGCTAGTGTGAACGTAGCCTAAAGGCTAGTTCATATCAGCCTCTGCATTGCAGTACAGCAGCTGGTGTGCAGGGTGAGCTGAGCTTGGCACTGTTTATTTATTTATTTTTAGCAAACTTTATTGAGATGTCACAAAGACATCTCGTAAAGTTCAATTGCCAACTGCATGGTGCAAGGCAATGGATTGCCTCTCACCACGCTGCCCTGATAAGGAGTAGTGAATGCAGTATGTTTTCTCAGCACACTGTACCTGTACACCACCAAAACACAGTTGTGTGAACTGGTCACAAAGGAGACAAGGCATTTTGCCTTATCCTTGCGGTGGAACTGCACTGAAATAGCCACCCAACACAGTCCCACCACAGCTGGTGTGAATATATCCTAAATCTAAAAGGATAATGAAATACAAGAACAAAAATTTAAGATGTTGCAGCTTACAGTCCTCAGATGTGCTGGCTACTTTTTGTTTGTTGTTTTTTTGGGTTTTTTTTAAAAGCTAAGAACATTATCAGCAAGTACAGAATATACCTATTGATTTTGCCCGAGATGCCGTGTCCTCGTCCCTTCCGGTGAGCTGCACTGAAGAATATCTTCATTCCTAGATATCTTCTGCAAGCTACTGTAGCCTTCTTTTGGTGGGGGGCTATGACAAATGGTGCTCTCCAAAAATGATAATTATTATATTATTATTATACAGGATTTATATAGCGCCAACAGTTTGCTCAGCGCTTTACAATATAAAGGGAGACAATGCAGCAACAATACAGTTCAATACAAGAGGGTTAGGAGGGCCCTGCTCCTTGGAGCTTACAATCTAAAAGGGAGGGGCTAGTGGTACAAAAAGGTAGTAACTGTGGGGGATGGACTGTTAGGAGGAGTAGAAGATTCTATTATTAGCTGAGGGCAGGATAGGCTTCCCTGAAGAGAGCGGTTTTCAGAGCCTAAAAATGAGCAGAGTAGGTGATAGTCTGATAGATTGGGGTAGAGAGTTCCAGAGGATGGGGGAAGCTCTGGAGAAGTTCTGGAGATGAGCATGGAGGAGGAGACAAGGGAGATAGAGAGCAGGAGGTCATGCGAGGAGCGGAGAGTACGGTTTGGGTGATATTTGGAGACAAGATCGGTGATGTAATTTGGGGCAGAGTTATAAATGGCTTTATATGTTTTTGTTGATGATTTGAATTTTATCCGTTGGGCAATGGGAAGCCAGTGGAGGGATTGGCAGAGAGGGTGGCAGATACAGAACAGTTAGTAAGGTGGATGAGTCTGGCAGCAGCATTCATGATAGACTGAAGAGGGGATAGACTGCGATGAGGTAGGCCAATGAGGAGAGAGTTACAAGTCAAGGCGAGATATAACAAGGGAGTGAATAAGTAGCTTAGTGGTTTCTGAGGTTAAGAACAGGTGTATCTTGGAGATGTTGCGGAGGTGAAGTCTACAAGATTTGGACAGCGATTGGATTAGGGGCTGAAAGGACAGATAGGAGTCTAGGATTACACCTAGTACCCTGGCATGAGAGTGTGCTAAACTTGTAGTTAATAATAAGAGAACCAGAACCTTTCCCAAGACTGGATTCACATTTGAGCGTAGCGTCTTTAGCTTGTGTTTCTTCTTGCATGTTTTCATACAGCATTTTTCAGGCATTTTTTTTTTATTATAGCTCCAGAACGTGGTTGAACATCAGGTGTTTGGCTTTAGGTGACTTGGAATGGAGATGTGAACCATCTCCATTAAGAATAATTGATTTTTTTCTTTTTCAAGCGTTTAGGAGCTTCAAGCTACAAATCACTCAAGTGTGAATCCAGCGTAAATGGAAGAGTGAGTTTAATAATGAAGTTGGCAGTGCCTTCATTCAGGACAGGGTCTCTGTGAACAGAGGGGATTCCCTTCCAGGCGTACCTCGGTTTACAAACACCTCGGTTAATGTAATTTTCGGTTTACGAATTAAAATCCATTGAAAATAATGGCTCGGTTTATGAATTTTCTTGCAATACAAACAGATTAATTGGTTTTCAATGCATTTACGATTTTTTTTAATCAGGTCACTGTACAGTATTTAAGCCTTTAAAGTGCACTTTATAAAGAGTTTTGAACAGATAAGACTTTTTTTGACTTTTTTCTGACCTCCGAAACGGATTAATTGGTTTTCAATGCATTCCTATGGGAAATTGCGTATCGGTGTACAAATTTTTCGCAATACGAAAGGTCCCGCAGAACACATTACATTCGTAAACTGAGGTACAACTGTATATATATATATATATACACGCACACATACTGTATATATATGATGTTTGAGAGTTCTGATTAATACATTTATAAAGTATAGTTATATGATCACTAAATCGCACCAAATGATGCTCTTTAAATATTATTATATCCAATTAGCTGACACTTTAAATGTTATGTCAAACTTGCTTCAAATATTACCACCTTCAATACTAGTGATTATTAGCGAGCATTATGTATATACTATAAAACATTAAATCCTATTGTCAATCTCAGTGCAAAATTCCATGTCTTCATTGCTACTCCCACAATGCAAACATATTATGCACAAAATATATTAAAATCCTAAAAAATATTACAAGAAATTATAAGTGACATCAACTTATAGTGCCCAAATTAAACATCATAAATCATTAGTCCCGTGAAAAAATATTAATAATAAAAATATATGAAAAAGTCCAAAACAATCTTCCACAATGTGAGTCCTCTGTTAATGTGATTCCCAGTGAAAAATCTATTAAACCAAGTGCTGTGCCCTTCATAAACCCCCTCTCAGAACATAGCATTTAATTAGCCTTGTTACATAGATTAGTCCTTGTTTGAGATCTGGAATTCGGGGTTTGGAAACCCTGGGACCTCATACAGCTAACATGACAGGGCCTCTAAATAAACACAGTTGACTATGCTTCAGTTATGAATGAACACAGTGCGTGATCAGTACTAATCACACGTTGTGTTTATTCAGGAAAACGCCGCCAAACCCTGATTGCAGGGACTATGGCCACCTACACAGAAGTCTTGAAAAGGGGCAGGATGGAGTCAGCACCTTTCTGTGAAGTGGAGTTTATTAGCAGCACACAGCTTAGTGAGCATGGTGGACTGGCTGGTGACCAAGACATGGTTGCTGACCTGTAAAGACCTCCTCTTTGAGACCCCTGAAACAGGCGGGAACTTTCCTTTTTTTTTATTTTTTCTTTATAAAGTCAGCAAAGTCACGTTTACATCAATAGAAATTGGCATAGGCAATGTTATATAAATATACAAAAATCATATTTATTCAGGTCAATTATCAAATCAAGATCGGTTTCTGTAGGTCAGCTTTATCATCTCATGGCAGATATGGACTGTAAATTGTGCCGTTTAACCACTTACTGACCACAGATAGCCGAATGATGGCTGCACTGCGGCCGGCCAGTTCTGGGAGGGCGTCATATGACGTCCTCCCAGAACGTGCTCTCCTGCACTCCCCCGGGGGTACACACCCGGCGATCTCCGTGATCGTTGTGTCCTACAGACACAGCTGATCACGTGATATGGTAAAAGGCCAATCACACCGGCCTTTTACCGCGTGATCAGTTGTGTCCAATGACACACTGATCACCGGGAAATGCAAGCACTGGCTGTTGTCAGAAGGGGGATCGGCACTGATCATCAGTGCCCTGATGATCGGTGCCCAGCAGTGCCACCCAACAGTGCTGCCACAAATGGCCAATAGTGCTGCACACAAGTGCCCACCAGTGCCACCCACCTGTGCCCACCAGTGCCCAGCAGTGCCATCCACCAGTGCCGCCAAGCAGTGCCATCCATCAGTGCCTAGCAGTGCTGCCAGTCAGTGCCCAGCAGTGCCGACTATCAGTGCCCATCATCAGTGCCAACTATCAGTGCCGACTATCAGCGCTACCCATCAGTGCCCATTAGTGTTGCCTATCAGTGCTGCCTATCAGTGCCCATCAGTGCCGCCTATCTGTCCCACTGTGAGCTGCAGTGTTTAGGAGGGGAGCATGTAGGACACAAATGAAGGAGGATTTGACTCAGGGTATAAGGTTTGTGCATCACACAGTAACTGGATTTGGTATTTGTTATGAGTGTCATAAAGCAACCTTTAGTATTCCAAAACACTGCAGATGACCCAGTAATTGCGTGGGTTTATCAGAAGTTTACACCTATTAGCCCATATGGAAGAAAAATATGTTTGAAATGTTACAATTTTGGCCATATTCAATATATTTCAAAATATATTTCAATAAATATATATATACTGCAACATGCAAATCAGTGCATAATTTGTTAGACATTTGGGTAAACATTCAAAATCAATATATATATATATATATATATTATTGAAATATATTTTGAAATATATTTTGAATATGGCCATAATTGTAGCATTTCAAATATATGTCTGTATATTTGGAAAAAATATTTTTCAAATATTTTTCAAATATATTTTTCTTCCATATGGGCTTTGTGGGAGTGTAGCACTACACCAATAGGAACCAATGATTAGGATGGGATGCTCTGTTCTTTGCTTCAACCTTTTCCAAAAAATCTCAGCCCCTCTAATACACCAGGCTGAGTGTATAAACATACAATATCACAGGGAATCTGTACCCAGTAGTAGTGCTATATCAAAGAAAACAGGCACTAAACCAAGTATTAAAGGCAAACTAAATATATTGTCATCCAATGTGGTTGGTAACTAGGCAAGCATACAATAGATTAAGAATGGTGATTAAAAGTGATTAACAGCAAGGACTAGGCATAAAATGACATTTGGTGTGCAGATCAGCATAAACAGTAGCAAGGCCACCTCTGGTAGAGCAGTGAGCAGTAGTAAAGTTGAATCTAAGGAGTGCTGAACTATACTGCCAGAGTCATTTGTAGTGGTGAGGGAGAATTCTAGACTGACTGGGTATGCACTGCCCAAAAGAAAATGAGGATTGGAGCAGATGGGACAGGGGAACGAAGGGGATTGCAGAATAATTATTATGGGAGGACCTGTCCTTTGAGATGTTGTTCTGCTGACCATCACTGGGGCCCAATTTGGTGCACTTAACGACAGTCCCCATTAACCTGCATGCAGTATGGTATAGTCTTGGCAGAGGAGCAGGTAGATGTTGCCCAGATGCAGTAAAGCTATATTGTGGTATAATGTTGGTATAGGTGCAGTCTAGGTTTGCAGTAGGTGTGGTAGATGCAGAGGTGCAGGTAGATGTTGCCCAGATGCAGTAAAGGTATATTGTGGTAGTGTTGGTATAGGTACAGTCTAGGTTTTCAGTAGGTGTGGTATAGAGTGCAGTATGGGTGCAGTATGGATTGGGTACACTTGGTGTTCTGCTCTGACTGGCTCAGTCCCTGCTAGCACTATCAGCAATGGGTGAATAGCCCTTTCACTAGTTTTCCCAGGATGCTGTGGTGACCTCTTGCTGTAGAAGGGGGGGGTCTCAGTCTCCGCCCAAAAGCCTCCTGTGATCAGCAGTGGGAATCAGATATATGAGTAGACATTCCAATCTCCCTGCAGCACCAGTGCAGGCGCTGCGTTGTAGGCAGAGCTGTGCTGCCCATGGGTGTCTTCACTCCCAATCTCAGTCTCGGATCTCCACTGATATGGTATCCAGCTCTTTCTTTCTCGTTAACTCCTTTGGTGCCAAGACGAAGAACTTTCCCAGGCAGATTAATTAAATATTATCTCTCCACACCACCTACTGCACAGCGCACATTGGGATCTGTAGTGTAACCATTAGAGTGTAGCCATTATATGGCTGCCATTTCAAACTACAACTCAGGATTCTCAGCACTTTGCATAGAAGCCTACGGGCTTGATTGGCTTAAGCTCTCCCCCTGATGGCCAGAGGAGGATAGTGCAGAATAGCATCAGTATCTCAGCAGAGGGAGAGAAGAATAAAGAGCAATGTCTCCATCTCCATACTGATGTAGCCCAGCACCTAGCTACATTAACAAAGTAACTAAATAGCCCTCCACATTTTTAAAAATATTTATATTTAAAACGATACTGTCTATTAATTTTTTTTTTGTAATACCAGGAAGTATTAGTGATAAAAGTAAATAATTAGTCAAATGTCTAATAATGCAATGTTATTAAAGGTCAATAATTACAAAAAATATTAGGTGAGATTTAGCATACCATAATCATTAAACCAATAACAGGACACATTTAATATAGAAGTAGGTTTAGGTCAGTTAGGTTAGAAGGGCCAATAAGGCAGCTTTTGAATAGGGCAGCCACCTTACTATAAAGAGTGAGGTCACAGCAGCCATATTGACAATGTGCATTATCTGTCATAGGGAAAGCATAGGGAGTGTTACTGCACATGGAGAGATTATTTTAGTGTTTGTAGGTGCTGGCAGGTCTGTTAAAGTAGAAGTAAACCATTGCTGAATGTCATGTAGCAAAACACTGTGTATTTTACAGAACTGAGGGTGAGGTGAAGTGTAGCGCCCCTCTAGATAGCCAGGGAGAGCTAGTTACAATTTTTTAGTTAGAGAGGCTGAGTAGCAGCCTGGGCAATAGTTGGCGGGGTCAGTTTTAGGTCAGGGCTGAGAGGCTCTGCAGATCAGTTCATTGATACCTCCCCCTGCTCTAGAAACTTGGAGAAGATTCTAGAAGCAGTGGGGGGGGGAGGTGAGGAGGGGCTAATTTGCATACTTAAGGCATCCTGACTAATCCCCAGGCAGGAAGCTTGGCTCAGCAGCAGGAGAGTTTGGATGGAAGATGTGAGGAAGGCTGAGATGCAGAAGCCTGGGAGAGGGCCCAGTGGGAAGAGGCCTACCTACAGGCTGGGATCTGGAAAGGAGGATCACCAATCCCCAGACGGAGGACCACCTGTGGAGCCAGGGAAGGAGCCAGTCCAGCAGAAAGCCTGAAGGCAGCCACCAACCGAGCCAGCTCACAGGCAAGGACTGAGTTTGTAATCCTACACCCCCTGGGCCAGTTAAGGGGAAAGACCATTCTGGTGGGAAACCTTACTAGTTCCTTACCCGGGACTGTGTAACTTAAAGTGGCAGCCACTGGATCCCCTTGCCCAGGGATTCCTCCAGACAGCTAGATAAAGAAGAGGATTTATCTGGGGTCTGGGGGGTACACCAAGAGAGGCTGCAGAGCTCTCCTAGAAGAGAATTTCCTACCTTGGACTTATACATAATTGTCAGGAAGTTGTCCTCAGTTTACTGTTCCTTAAGCATCCCATTCACCCTTTACCCCATCAAAGTTCAATACCCCTTATAAAACTTAAAAACCAAGCTCAAGGAATGTTTACTGTCTCCAGAATGTAAATCTGTGGAAAATGTGTGATGCCTAGCTGTGCAGGACTACAGGGGGACCCAAAACTTCAGCAACTGTAAGGGAGTAGTGCTACAGAAGGAAGGGCTTTTACCATTTTCCATCCTTTCTTATTTGTTACTGATGTCCTGCATCTTCTTTTTAGCCTTTGTCTGCCCACAAGTACTACAGTGATAACAGACTGCATGTGTTTTTTCACAGGTTATATTTCCTAATTGGTACTGACTGCAATTGTTCTTTTCATACAGTTTCCTATAGGTGTAGGCCATTTATGTACCTCATGAAGCCTGACCTGATAACTCCCAGGATGTTGCTAAGTGAGGCCCAGCTATTACTGTTTATCTTCTCCATCACAGGTGTGAACTCTCAAACTATGAGCTCAAAGCTTCTGCATCAAGAGAGAGAAAGTGCATGTGAGGAGATTTGAATCAGAAAAAGAGCTCCCTCCTGTGATGGTGATGGTGAACAGTAATAACTGGGCCTCACTTAGCAATGTCCTAGGAACGTCCTTGGAGTTTTCAGGCCAGGCTTCATGAGGTACATAAATGGCCCAAAAGGCAAGGGCATTATTCAACTTTAGTCAAAGCCCTTATCTACATAGGCAGTTTTCTGATGGAGGCGAACTAACCCATTATACACTAGTGGATTTTCAAACAACTGTTCGTAGGACTATTCGTAGGAGCATTTGTATGAAAATTCTTTGCACAGTCAATGACTGGACGAAAGTAATTCAAAAGTACTTAAAAATTTTGTTTGGTTTTAACAATTGATTTAGGAATGAATGTCATTTCTTAAACGAAAACCAAAAACACTTACCACATACACTTTTTTTACAGTCAATTCACTATACCGTTATGCAGTATTTACCACAAAACTGTTAAAACACTCAGTAAATACAGCATAAAAAGGGGTGAAAGTCAATTCACAGAAGTAAATAAATAAAGAAATGCATGCAGTAATTATATAGTGGTCCAGGCATGCAGTAGTTAATGAAAGGGTTCTATTTTTTCTGGTTGTTAAGGTGCCGGCAGCTACCAACATCCTTAACAACCATTAACTGTCATGGTTGTTAAGAAGCGGGCAGCAGCCACTTCCCTAGCAACTGATGAGCTGTAAATAAAACAATTTCTGGCAATAAAAATTACAGGAAAAAAGCATGGGAGCTTTTTTCCCTGTAATTTTTATTGCCTTCGGTCTGGTGTGGATTTTGGAACCCCATGCCAAAATGTAAAAAGAAATGCCTCAGGTCTGATATGGATTTTGAGGCATAGGAGTCCCCTCCAAAACCCATACCAGACCCTTTACTGAGCATGCAGCCTGGCAGGCCAGGAATGGGGGGGACGAGTGAGTGCCCCCCCTTCTGAACCATACCAAGCCTTATGCTCTCAATATGGGGGGTGCTTTAGGGCAGGGGATTCCCCACTCCCAAAGCACCTTGTCCCCATGTTGATGAGGGCAAGGGTCTCTTCCCCACAAACCTGGCCAGTGATTGTGGGGGTATGTGGGTGGGGGGCTTATTGGAATCTGGAAGCCCCCATTAAAAAGGGGCCCCCCAGATCCCTGTCCCCCCCTGCTTTGATTCATGCCATTTATTGTGTACAGTTGTTCTGCTAGCTGTGATATTGGTCACAGTGATCATATGGTACAGACATGGTACAATCACAGCTAACCACAACAAAACATACTCACAATGTGTAAAAAAATGTTTTCTAGTTTACAAACATTACAAATTTTGTTTTGTGTGTGTGTACCGTCACCAGTCAGTGTCCCTGATCACCACCACAACAGATATATGACACTGTACTGTACTGGTGACAGTATTCCTTTATTTTTCTAAAAAATTATAACAAAAAAATTACAGCTACAAAAAACCCACCATGTCTCTTACAAAATTTCTTGGGGTCATTTGGGGGGGGGGGGGGTGTATGCACTGTGACATTTTAGGTCCTCAAGAAATGAGATCGGCCATCAGTACATAAGGATTGATCACTTTTCAGATACTGTATATACCATGGTTTGTGGACTCTATAACTTTCCTACAAACTAAACAATAAACACTGATTTTGGTTATTTTCCCCAAAGAGATGTAGCAGAATACATCTTGGCCTGAAGAACAATCACTTATTTACAAAATGTTATAACAGAATCTAGGAAAAATGTGGGTTTTTTTTTCAAAAATTTCGGTAACAAAAAGAAAGCTCTATTTGTGTGAAAAAATGCTAAAAATTGCATTTGGGTTCAGTGTTATATCACTGTGCAATTGTTATTCAAAGTACGACAACACTGAAAGCTGAAAATTGTCCTGGGCAGGAAGGGAGTAAAAGTGCCTGGTATTAAAAGCATTGATGGCAGGTGCAAATGTGTTATGAGGGACTGCCAAGGCCAAAATAAACATCAGAGGAGATTCAGTGAGTGTTTTTCCATCTATTAGACCACACCGTAAATGCTCTTGGAGGAAAACAAAGAATGCTCATCTCTTCTCAGCTCATCATTTTTTTTTTTTATATTTTTCACCACATTCTCATGAAAACCATGCCAGCCTAGCTACAAGGACCTGTACTGAAAAACAATGTTGTGCTTTTTTATGTGCATTTACATGCAGACCAAGATGGATAGACGAGGTGACAGTGACAGGGTGTAGAACTAACTAAAATGCTCCCAGGGGTGCTTACAATAGTCACCTTTCATATCTGTGGCTTAAAACGGAACCACACTCTCTCAATCAAATGAATTATTTTTAATCCTTATGCTGCTGGCCTTAGTGAGCAGATAGGAAGGTATATTATATTCATAGGAAGTCACCCCACCCCTTGTGATGTCATCATGCGTTGTGGTTGGCGAAAGCATTGCACCTGCCCTGTGGTCAGGTACATTGCTTGGGCCAATCACAATGCCTTTACTATTCGTGTGTTCACAGAACACATGAACGGCCGATGTTCGAGTCGAACTTATATTCGACTCGAACATCAAGCCCAACTCTAGCAGACAGATTTGCATTGCAAATAAGTGTTCTTTCACCAAATAGTTGCAACAACTGTGAATCTCTACTTTAGTGTCCAGCCATTAATTTCCAGCACATACTCTGCAAACACCTTTCACCCAAGAAGTCAAAACTCGCCAGATAATAGGGCTTCTAAAAATAGAGGGTCTAAATGTACTTTGGCATATCAAATTTAAATCCACACCCTTTCCTTCTTAATCCCAGCTTTCCAAATGACTCCAGCAATAACAATTAACCTCAACAGAGACAAACATTGATCATGGTTCATTATATCTTCTAATTAAAACAGGTTAAAAATAATCCATAGGGAACTCAAAAGTTATAGTGCTCAATAAAGCACAATGTAAAAAGAATTAGTATTTAGTCCATTCAAGCAACATCTATTTATGACTTTGTCAAGAGTGGATTACTTTTATTATGTCAAAGTACATTTAGACCTATACTAGAGAGAGGTCAAAAAGCTACCCTTGGGACTTTAGTTGAAAGTACATCACCAAAAGAGGACAAATTTTTATCTCATTAAAAGCTCTGTATATTTTGTTAATACAAAGCAGTCCAATAAAAACACAGTACATAAAAGTGTCTGATGATACAGTATATAGTCAATTTGGTATTACAGTTGGTCAAAATTATATATCAATTCAGAATATATTTCAAATCTCATATTACTGGGTTTGTTGGATCTAACATAACTTTCACCAGAATGGCCATAAAGCACCCATCACAAACATCCTCCTGATAGTAAAGCTATTTCTTAATGCATTCATGAACTTGAAGTGTTACTAAACCCATAACAGTAAAATCAGTCTGAATATGAAGTAAAGCGTGCTTGTTATATTTACTGTGGAACCTAAGGGGTTAATCCTCAACATTGTGTAAAAAGGCTGTCTGATCCTGACTTCTCTGATCCTCCCCTTCTTTTAGTGTCCCCCTCTAATCTCCTGATAAGACATATCATGTGAAGACACTTTGCACATGCTCAGTTTGGTGTGTATTGCTAGAGAGGGCATTTGATCAGCACAGGGCCGATCAGCACAGTCCAGACAGTCCAGAGGTCAGAGGTTCTATATCCTCCTAGAGCAGAAAGAAAACTCATCCTACTATCTTTAACCATTGCTCTGCTGAATACTGATAGAAGTCACAAGACTGCTCTAACTGCTGATGAGAAAAGGTATTTAGCAGTTTATATTTACAAAAATAATTGCATTCCATGTTGTGTGTACTGTGGGAGACCAGATATAGTGAATGCAGGGTCCTGGGTTTAGTAACACTTTAAAGCAGAACTCCGGCACAAACTTCTTTATATGGCTCTGTTTCTGATTTCCTACCTTCACTGAATATGTCATCTATCTTCTGGTTCACTCAGAAGTTGCTCTTTCATTTTCATTATCAAATCAAACCGGTAATTCTCATTGGTTTCCTGGTTGTAAGATCAGTGGCTGCTATGCCTCCTATTCCCCCAGCCACTGGTCTTGGTACATCCCTTCAGTAGTTCTTTCTCCAAGAAGTATTGATGTTGATGTAATTCTGCCCCACTTACAGTGATGGGGATTAAACATGTACAGACCTAGTTTACCCGCCCACATTCACTACAATCCCCTGCGGTCATGGGAACTGTAGTTTCACTTTTCAGAGAGAGAGAAAAGGATCTCTGGCAGAGCAGGTGCTATTATCTTTTGTACCAATAAATAAATAATTTAAAAACGTAATGACGTCACATCAATCAAGCCCCGCCCATTGATGTGACGTCATTACGTTTTTGGCTGCCAGCTACTGCGCATGTGCTGAGTAGCCAGGCTCGTTTATGTGATTGCTGTTATGCTGTTGATGCTGGTGTCGGCTGGGACACCTCTTGAGTAAGTGCAATGAGTACCTAATAAAGAAATTGGTTTTTATAATATTGCACCATGAAGTCTTTCTGTTTCTCTCGAGTGCTTGGCATTTCCCCCTATGGATACGTTTGAAGGTGGTCCTTTACCTATTGTAGAAGTGGATTTTCGATTAACTACAAAGTTTTTCATCCTGTTATTTCGATCGATGAGGATCGGTGTGCTGCAGAGTTTCCGTTTCTGAAGATATATTTATGGATGATCTGCCATTATATTATCAAGGTTTTTTGGTGAAATTTTTCATATTCAGACACTTTTTTTTGCACAAAAGTTTTTTGCACCTAAAAGTTTTTTATATTTTTTTGTGGTATTGGCATATATATATTTTTTTCTGGACTTATGATTTGATGATTTCTTTATATATATTTATATATTTATACACATTTACTAGCGCAAATTATTTATTTATTGGTACACTTTATATATGGTGATTTTTTGCAGCTGGTACATTATTAGTAAGTTATATAATTTTGACCATAGGCGCTATTATTAATTTTTCTTATTTTTGCTATTATCTTTTGGATTACAGAGATGAGGTCCTGAAAATTCATTCATGTGCCCATTTATTATGCAGCGGTAAATGACCGCTGCTCAGTTCTCTGGCGTTCTCAGAGGAGACAGTTCTCCTCTGATTGTCTTCGTTGGTGGATCTCTCAGAGGAGACCACTCAGTACCTCACTACACTGCATACAAACACATACAGTGCATCCAGAAAGTATTCACAGCGCTTAACTGTTGCAACATTTTGTTATGTTATAGCCTTATTCCAAAATGGATTGAATTTATTTTTTTTTCCTCAACCTTCTACAAACAATACCCCATAATGACAACATGAAAGAAGTTTGTTTTTAAATCTTTTCAATTTATTAAAAATAAAAAAAAAAAAAAAACACATGTACATAATTATTCACAGCCTTTGCTCAAGTCGTTTTGAGTATGATGCTACACGCTTGGCACAACAATGTTTGGGCAATTTCTCCCATTCTTCTTTGCAGTACCTCTCGAGCTCCATCAGGTTGGATGGGGAGCATTGGTGCACAGCCATTTTCAGATCGCTCCAAAGATTTTGAATCGGGTTCAAGTCTGGGCTCTGGCTGGGTCACTCTAGAACATTCACAGAATTGGCCCGTAGCCACTCCTTTGTTATGTGGGCTGTGTGCTTAGGTTCATTGTCCTGTTGAAAGATGAACCGTCGCCCCAGTCTAAGGTCCAGAGCGCTCTGGAACAGGTTTTCATCAAGGATGTCTCTGTACATTGCTGCATTCATCTTTCCTTCATTCCGGACTAGTCTTCTAGTTCCTACTGTTGAAAAACATCCCCACAGCATGATGCTGCCACCACCATGCCTCACTTTAGGGATGATATTGGCCAAGTGGTGAGCGGTGCCTAGTTTCCTACAGACATGACACTTGGCATTCAGGCCAAATAGTTCAATCTATGCTTCATTAGACCAGACAGTTTTGTTTCTCATGGTATGAGAGTCCCTCAGGTGCCTTTTGGCAGTCTCCAGGCAGCTGCCATTTGCCTTTTACTGAGGAGTGGCTTCCGTCTGGCCACTCTACCATACAGACCTGATTGGTGGATTGCTGCAGAAATGGTTGTTCTTCTGGAAGGTTCTCCTCTCTCCACAGAGAAACGCTGCAGCTCTTTCAGAGTGACCATCGGGTACTTGGTTACCACCCCGGTTAAGGCCCTTCTCCCTTGATCACTCATTTTGGCCGGGCAGTCCGCTCTAGGAAGATTCCTGGTGGTTCCAAACTTCTTTCATTTACGGATGATGGAGGCCACTGTGCTCATTGGACCTTCAATGCTGCAGACATTTTTCTGTACCCTTTGCCAGATCTGTGCCTTGAAACAATCCTGTCTCAGAGGTCTACAGACAATTCCTTGGACTTCATGGCTTGGTTTGTGTTCTGACATGTACTGTTAACTGTGGGACCTTATATAGACAGGTTTATGCCTTTCCTAATCATTTCCAATCAACTGAATTTCCCACAGATGGACTCCAATCAAGTTGTGGAAACATCTGAAGGATGTTTGTGGACTGTATATATATATATATACAGTGGGGATCGAAAGTTTGGGCACCCCAGCTAAAAATTTGTATAAATGTGCATAAAGAAGCCAAGGAAAGATGGAAAAATCTCCAAAAGGCATCAAATTACAGATTAGACATTCTTATAATATGTCAACAAAAGTTAGATTTTATTTCCATCATTTACACTTTCAAAATAACAGAAAACAAAAAAATGGCGTCTGCAAAAGTTTGGGCACCCTGCAGAATTTATAGCATGCACTGCCCCCTTTGCAAAGCTGAGACCTGCCAGTGTCATGGATTGTTCTCAATCATCATCTGGGAAGACCAGGTTATGTCAATCTCAAAGGTTTTAAATGCCCAGACTCATTTGACCTTGCCCCAACAATCAGCACCAGGGGTCTTTCTAAGCAGTTGTCTAGAAAACTGAAACTGAAAATAGTTGACGCTCACAAAGCTGGAGAAGGCTATAAGAAGATAGCAAAGCGTTTTCAGATGTCAATATCCTCTGTTTGGAATGTAATTAAGAAATGGCAGTCATCAGGAACAGTGGAAGTTAAAGCAAGATCTGGAAGACCAAGAAAAATATCAGACAGGACAGCTCGCAGGATTGTGAGGAAAACAATTCAAAACCCACGTTTGACTGCACGATCCCTCCAGAAAGATCTGGCAGACACTGGAGTTGTGGTACACTATTCCACTATAAAGAGATACTTGTACAAATATGGTCTTTATGGAAGAGTCATCAGAAGAAAACCTCTTCTACATCCTCACCACAAAAATCATCGTTTTGAACTTTGCAAATGAACATATAGACAAGCCTGATGCATTTTGGAAACAAGTTCTGTGGACCGATGAGGTTAAAATTGAACTTTTTTGGCCGGAATGAGCAAAGGTACGTTTGGAGAAGAAGGGGCACAGAATTTAATGAAAAGAACCTCTGTCCAACTGTTAAGCATGGGGTTGGATCAATCATGCTTTGGGGTTGTGTTGCAGCCAGTGGCACAGGGAACATCTCACAAGTAGAAGGAAAAATGGATTCAATAAAATTTCAGCAAATTTTGGATGGTAACTTGATGCCATCTGTGAAAAAGCTGAAGTTAAAGAGAGGATGGCTTCTACAAATGGATAATGATCCTAAACACACCTCGAAATCCACGGGGGATTACATCAAGAGGCTTAAACTGAAGGTTTTGCCATGGCCTTCACAATCTCCTGACCTCAACATAATTGAAAATCTATGGATAGACCTTAAAAGAGCAGTGCGTGACAGACAGCCCAGAAATCTCAAAGAACTGGAAGACTTTTGTAAGAAAGAAATGGGCAAAGATACCTCAAACAAGAATTGAAAGACTCTTGGCTGGCTACAAAAAGCGTTTACAAGCTGTGATACTTGCCAAAGGGGGCAGTACAAGATATTAACTCTGCAGGGTGCCCAAACTTTTGCAGACGCCATTTTTTTATTTTCTGTTATTTTGAAAGTGTAAATGATGGAAATAAAATCTAACTTTTGTTGACATATTATAAGAATGTCTAATCTGTAATTTGATGCCTTTTGGAGATTTTTCCATCTTTCCTTGGCTTCTTTATGCACATTAATACAAATCTTTAGCTGGGGTGCCCAAACTTTCGATCCCCATTGTATATATATATATATATATATATATATATATATATATATATATATACAGTTGTGTTCAAAATAATAGCAGTCAGACATCACTAACCTGATCAATCACTGTTTTTGGTAGAAATGATATTTCTACATGGCAAATAATTTACTAGCAGGTGTAGTAGAGTAATAGAAATCCAACAGACCCAACAATCATGACATGCATGCTGCTGATTCTGTGTAATTGAATCACTAATTGAAAGGGGCATGTTCAAAATAAAAGCAGTGTGGAGTTCTATTAGTGAGGTCATTCATTCTTTGAAAAACAGGTGGAAATTATTGCTCTTATTTAAGGAAGGAAGGCAGCAAATGTTGTACATGCTGGTTACAGTGCATTCTCTCTGAAATTCTGAGGAAAATGGGTTGTTCCAGACATTGTTCAGAAGAACAGCATACCTTGATTAAAAAGTTGATTGGAGAGGGGAAAACATATAAAGTGCAGAAAATGATAGGCTGCTCAGCTAAAATGATCGCAAATGCTTTAAAATGGCAACCAAAACCTGAAAGACGTGGAAGAAGAAAAAACTACCATTCGAATGGATAGAAGAATAGCCAAAATGGCAAGGACTCAGCCAACAATCAGCTCCAGGAAGATCAAAGAAGGTCTAAAGTTCCCTGTGAGTACTGTTACAATTAGAAGACGCCTATGTGAAGCCAAGCTATCTGCAAGAAGCCCCCGTAAAGTCCCACTGTTGAAAAAAAGACATGTGCTGAAGAGGTTACAATTTGCCAAAGAGCACATTGACTGACCTAAAGAGAAATGGCGCAACATTTTGTGGACTGATGAAAGTAAGATTGTTCTTTTTGGGTCTAGTGGCCGGAGACAGTTTGTCAGACGACCCCAAACACTGAATTCAAGCCACAGTACACTGTGAAGACAGTGAAGCATGGTTGCACAAGCATCATGATATGGGGATGTTTCTCATACTACGGTGTTGGGCATAATTATCGCATACCAGGGATCATGGATCAGTTTGAATACATCAGAATACTTGAAGAGGTCATGCTGCCTTATGCTAAAGAGGAAATGCCCTTGAAATGGGTGTTCCAACAAGACAATAACCCCAAACACACCAATAAACGCGCAACATCTTGGTTCCAGACCAACAAGATTGACGTTATGGAGTGGCCAGCCCAATCCCCGGATCTTAATCCAATAGAAAACTTGTGGGGGGTGACATGAAAAATGCAGTTTCTGAGGCAAAACCAAGAAATAGAGAAGAACTGTGGAATGTAGTCCAATCATCGTGGGCTGGAATACCTGTTCACAGGTGCCAGAAGTTGGTTGACTCCATGCAACACAGATGTACAGCAGTTCTCAGAAACAGTGCTTATACAACTAAATATTCATTAAGTGATTCAAAGGAAAGCAAAATCTTCAAACATTTTTCAGTTTATATAGTGAATGTTTGAGTTTGTAAAGAAGAATACAAACACTGCTATTTTTTTGAACAGTCTAATATTCACTTTTCTTCAATTTTTTCAGAGGAACACTTTTTTCAACACGCTGCTATTATTTTTAACACACAACTGTATATATATATATATATATATATATATATATATAGTGTTTCTAACTTGCTCTACCCCATTGTAGAGTTGTGAAAAGTAGGGGGGCTTTTCCACTGTCTTGAGGGCTCTGATTGAGGATGAAGGAAGTCAATAATCTTCCTCCTCAGTTCTCCCGGTATTTACTCTTCTTTCCACGATTCTCCACCTCTGGGCTGGAGAATCTGGGAGGGAGAATTTTCACACAGATTGCCAGTGAAGGGCTGACATCACTCCTTCATATACTGTCCGTTTCTGTTTCTGTCAGTGACAGATTCTGTGTGTGCTGAGATGATCAGCGGAGAACATGTTCTCCGCTGATCATCTCTGTTTCATAAACCACTAATGTTCTGAGATCTGCAACAATCTTCAGGATCTCAGTTTCATAAATGGACACCTTAGACTTTTCTCCTAATTGGCAAGGATTTTTAAAATTGTTTTTGTGTGGGGGTGTATTAATGTGTGATTTTTGTTGCCTATCTCAGAGTTCTTCTTTAAATTTACTCTATTAGAAGATAGCCATTTACTATAGTCTGAAAACAATGGCAACATAACATAAGTTATAGAAATACATATAATATATATATATATATATATATATATATATATATATATATATATATATATACATAATGATCAATCACAATCTAAATGAAAACGAAAATACCACCAGGAGAGTTTCACGTACAATCAGCTGTTTAAAAAACACATACTGGTCCCCAGAAGAGAAACGCAGGGATTGGTTTGTAAACTAAGAAATGCAATAGAAGGATCATACAGTTAAATTTATCACCAAATACATAAGACAACATTAAAAAGCAAGAACCATTTTAAACAAATATTGGTACCTAATAACAGCTGATCTACAAATAGAGATTTAATTAAATCAACACCAGAAATTGTTATTTGTAGGGCCCCTTCCCTAAAGGATAAGCTGGTGCATAGTCACTTCTGTGGAAATTCAAGGAGGGATACATGTAATGCAAGAGGTATGTTTAGACGCAGGAATTGTTTTTACTGTAAATACAGTATATCAATATCAGTAAGGCTATTGCTTCACCTGGTTTACATAAGATCATCTTATTCAAACCATTCCTATAATATCTACCTACTGAATATATTTCAAATTTACTTTATTATATCTAGTCGTGATAAACTCACAATATATTCTCTAATATGTTGATAAATTGGGACTAAATGTATATTATTATAGTATTGCTTTACTGTTGTAAAATTGTACTGTTTTATCTATATACTTTGTATAAAATGTGCTGCTGAAGTTACATAATTTGAATAAACTAAACATTATTTTTGATCTTCATCTGGGTGTTTTTGTGAGATTTATGTTTGTACCCCAGGAGCTGCCTGGGATTTCTGCCTCCTCTTTTCCTTCTCCTTTTTTAATTTTTTTTTTTCCTGCTTTTTCCTACTTCCTATAATCTTTCCTTATTTGTGTATATATATATATAGATAATATATAGATATATATAGATATATATCTATATATACACACTATATTGCTAAAATTATTGGAACACCCCTCCAAATCATTGGATTCAGGTGTTCCTATCACCTCCATGGCCACAGGTGTACAGAATCAAGCACCTAGGCATGCAGACTGCTTCTACAAACAAGAAAGAATGGGTCACTCTCAGGAGCTCAGTGAATTCAAGTGTGCTACCCTGATAGGTTTCCACCTGTGCAATAAGTCCATCCATGAAATTTCCTTACTACTAAATATTCCACGGTCCACTGTTAGTGGTATTATAACAAAGTGGAAGCAACTGGGAACAACAGCAACTCAGCCACAAAGTGGTAGGCCATGTAAAATGACAGAGGAGAAGATTCTCCAGGCATTTGTCTCCTATTATATCTTGTTTTACTCCCCTATTCCCCCATATGAGGAGAGTTGCCGTATTGACCTACTAGACCAGCTCCAGATCCCTGCACTTTCCTGCCTTGAGAAGTGCACAGTTAGAAGCTCTCTTCAGGGATAGGGAATTGGGTTCTACTATTGGCTCCTTTCTGAATGGCAAGTCACTGGGTCCTGATGGGATCCCGGCCGAGTGGTACAAACACTACTCAGAACTGCTTACACTCCCACTATTGCAGTTGTATGGTGAATGCTTTGATAGAGGGACCCTGCTTCCTTCCTTTTATGAAGCTCATGGGGTGTTATTGACAAAACCGGATAAGGATTCCCTTTATTGCTCTTCTTACTGCCCCATTGTACTCTTTAATATGGATATTAAAATACTTACCAAGATTATATCCTCAGATCAAACTGACTTTATGCCTCAAAAGGCTACAGATATCAACTTACATAGGGTTTATACCCACATCCAGCTTAGCTCAGATGTCTCGAGTGGTGGAGATTTGCCGTTCCTGGACCTTGAAAAGGTCTTTGACTCTACTGATTGAACGTATATGAGGGCATGTTTTGGGCCTCACATCGAATTGGCAATTCTACAGCAGCCATGGTGGGAGGAAGGACTGGCAGTGCCAAATTTTTTATAAATATTTTCTGGCCAGTCAACTAATGTTTGCTCACCGCTGGTTAACTACCCACAGGATACTGCTGCTGTGTCCTTAGATGTTGCTGTGTTGGTATCCTATGAGGCATTGACCTATCTGTTGTACAGGGGTTTAAAATCCCCCTATAGCTTAACTTGCTCCATGTGCTCAGTCCCTAAAGGATAAGTTCACCTTTCATAACATAGCACATGTTACACCCATATTCAGGATGTAACATGTAACATGTTATGAAATGACTGGTCCCCGATCCCGCATTTTGAAGCTAGCTGCTATCTTCTCTCCTCTGCTAGCTGTCCAATTTTTTTAAAAATGTGGCCTTGCAAGCAGTGTTCTGTGAATGAGAAACTTCAAGTCTCTAGCAGCTGCTGGTTTGTAGTTCTCACACCAGCACTGTGAGCACTGTGGTAGTTCATTGATTCTTTTGTCTCAGTAAGTATCAGTTTGCCTGTACGAGGTATGAGAAAATAGATACACTAACAGGTCTGCAGGAGACCTGCATAGTATCAGCAATCTGCTGATCACTGGTGCAAATGCTTTACAGGCTATTACAACAAAAATAATAAATGCACATTTTGTACCTACAAAAAAATGTGCATTTATTATTTTGTGTTAAAAGCTATGAGCAGAGCCTTAACTCATCTCTCCTGCTGTCCCCCCACATTCTGTTATGGGGAAACCCTACTTTGGAACACTTCTATACATACCCTGTCCCAGTGGTTTTGGAAGAAATTTGGTATGAAAACACTACAGCAAATGGGTCTTGACATGTCCTTTGCTTTATTGAAAGCAGTATGCCACTTGCCTAATACTCATTTGTTTAGATATTTGTAATTTAGGCATGCCTTTCAGTCTCAATCTGGCACAGGAGGCCTCACCTTGCATTCTAGTGATATGGAGCAACTGCTATGTGATGACTCTTTAACTAAAGTGTTGTTTGCAATTTACAAAAGCTTATTTTTTGGAAACCCCTAAAATATTAAGACCAGACATGTCAGTTTGGGATGCTGATGCTCTGGGGTTGGATAGAGATGACTGGGATGATATTTTGGAGGTTCTCTTCACTTGTTTACTCTCTGCCAGACACCGTTTAATACATTATCATTTCCTTCACTGGATTTATTTTACTCTGTCCAGTTTGGCCAGGATTTATGGGTCCCAGTCCTCCGCTTGTTGGCGCTGCTCTATGCCTCATGCCGACATTATGTACATATTTTGGGACTGCCCTGATATTCAACAGTATTCGGGAGAGGTTCTCACTTGTATTTCCTTGGTAACAAATTTTCCCATTACCCCCTCAACTGAGGTATGCCTTTTGAGTTTAGTAGACTCTCTGGTCTGTACAAATGCGATACACACCCTTCTCATTCTGCTATTGTTCTATGCTAGGAAACTGATCATGGAAGAAAACATCAGCACTAACAGTGGTGGCCTTGAAGTCTCTGGTTAATAAGTCAGTCCCCTTGTAAAGACTACTTACGCCAATAGGGGGGCATTCAGTAAATTTGATAAAGTATGGGGTGAGTGGCTCTACTCTACCTCTACGGTCTCAAATTGAGAGGAAACATGTTTAGCTATTCCTAGAATCAACATTATATGATCTCTCCCACTGGCTTTTGTGTATTTCTGCTTTAGGATGCTGGGCCGAAAGTGTGGTCCACAGAGCCTTACTTAATACATCTTAATACATGGTGTTCTCTGTAAATTAATGAAATAATTACCTTTTGTAAACCATTTCACTAACTTAATGTATTGAAGGGTTGTGGAGGGTGGGGTACACAGCGCAATTGTATCCTTGAGGTATTACCCTGAATGAGGATTGCACTTAAATGGTCATGGAGCTATTTCTTATTTTTTATGCTTCTTGTTCTTGCTACATGGCAGGCATTGTTTTAATTGCTATTTTGTATGATTTTGGTTTTTTTTATTTTTTTCTGTTGGTTTTGTACTGTTACTTTCTACGTAACTTTGAAAAATTTCAAATAAAAAGAATTTGACGAAAAAAAGGAATAGCTTCCCAATCAAGAGGATGTATGTGATCTGTGTTTTTTTTGCAAATCCAGTGGAAATTTTTTCACATACAACAAATCCTGTAATATGAGATTTGAAAGATGATTTGTTTATATTACCAATTGTAATACCAGATGTTTATATGTCATCAGTCACTATTACGACACTGTTTTTTTTAATTGGAATGCTTTATGGTAATAAAATGTAAAGAGCTTTTATTGAGATAAAAAGTTTTGTTATATATTGGTGATGTACTTTTAACTAAAGGCCAATGGGTATCTTTAGACTTCTTTCTCGTATATAAATAGGGATGGTGGATGCATCACCTTAAGTATCAGGCCATCACTTCAATACTTTATGCATTTAGACCTATATCTCAGTTTCCAGCCCTCTCTGTGGACTACAGAGCACATTCCCCTATGTTAAGGAGAAAAAGAGAGGGAAGGGGTTTCTGTAATCTTGATCTAGAGCAACAATGCTGCCTCTCCATAGATACACTATGTTGAGTTAACTAAGGACAGGAAGTGCATTTTTGGCTTGCTGAAAATAAGGAAAGAAAGTTTTCAGCGATAACATTCAAGTATTAGTAAGCTGCAATATATTCCATTTTTGTTTTTGGGTTTAGATGTACTATATTGATGTTATGCAAAACTTTTCTTTTGGTGACCATCCCAATGTAGCACCAAGGGTACATCTGCACTTCTGAATGAAAAGGTAACCATTACTACACTACACTACATAAAAATCACATGTATGTGGTATTCTTTGATCAGAAGACTTTTCAATTTAATCTTGGGGTAAATATCAAGAGATGTACAAATTATGTAAAAGCTGTGTTGGGGAAAATTACAAGAAAATTGTTTTTTACATTTTTATTCTTTTTTAAATACTTGTTTTCCTAATTAAAACAAAGGAAATAAAAATACCTGTATATGTATACAAGTCTGTTACCAAATTAAAGCTCTATATTTCTTGACATAAAACCCTAGCCAAATGTAAGTGACAATAGCTGTCTCTCTTCAAGTCTTTTGCATTTCATTCCTTTTGTGCACACTTACTAAAATGTATTTTTTTTTTACATAAAAAAGATACTTAAAACCCTCACACATCATATATTTTCTGAATGTGGCAGCTGCAATTTTTTTTATCTCACATAATATTTGCACTCAAATTAATTTAGTGCACATAAACACAAAATGAACCCCTTAGTTTTTTAGATTAACATATAAAAGATGAAGTTGAATTAGGCAATTGTATACTAAATATATCAAACTTCACAATGCATGCACCTGGATATCTATAATACCCAAAATTGTCCAAAGGCAAAGCTTAAAAAGCCCTTACAGCTGATCGATTTAAAATTATCTGTGAATGATGACCCTAAAGATTGTTTTCTCTCACTTCAGCGTATGTAGTGATACCTAATATGTGTAGCGCGATCATCATTTTTGCACATGTGCACACATCTGATGACCATTTTCTGTGTTATTGGTGTGTACATGGGGGGCTTATCCTTTTTTTTTGTATACCCAAGAAATCAAATCTTTCTTATTAAGTGTTCTTGCATGGCAAGACCACTTACTGTTATCTCCCATATATATTCTTATTATTATAGCCAAATTTACCACCCTAACTCCTCCCACAGTTTTTACACTACATAGACAATAATATACCGAAACAAGCAGATTGTTCCCGATTGGTGTGCTATTACTTTGTGGAAAGTTTCCCCGAATGGTTCACGAAATATCAGCGTTTTTATGGTGAGATTGGTCCCATAGGAATCAATGGCGGAATGTTCAAAACTAGAGTGGGAGCTGAAAAATCAGGACATGATTTCTAAACTGCCATCACTCCCTCATTTCAAAGCCCACCTACACAGATCTTATATCAAAACGTTCAGCTATCCCTGCTGCCACTAAAAATGTCCACGGCTAAGCCATAGTCCTGATAGTTTTCACAATATGACCATTTGTTTGCAACTCACGCTGCCCATTGACATTCATTGAAACTCCACTCTAGCCACCTCAAATTTGAAGGGCAATTTCTAAACTGCAACTGTGCCTTCATTTTTAATATTTCAGAGACATACTATGCATAAAAATGTAGGTCTGGGTCTTGTGATTCTCACAATATATAGGTGGAGGCAAGAACACTTCACACAATTTCCCCAGAAATTGTAGTTTTTCTAGTTTTAGTTTACGTCTCAACTAGCTGTACTGACTTATACTTAATTGTTCTCCCCCCCTCCACACATACTCTCTGCCAAGATGGCTGGACCTATCATTATGGGAGCTCACTCCATTTTTCCTTTCCCCCACCCTCTCCACAGTAGATCTTTCCCTCTTAACATCTACAGTTGCAAGAAAAAGTATGTGAACCCCTTGGGATTACGTGGAGTTTTGCATGAATTGGGCATAAAATGTGCTCTGAACGTCATCTAAGTCACAACAATAGAAGAAACACAGTCTGCTGAACATAATACTACACAAACATTAGATGTTGCCATGGTTTAATTGCACATAACATGTAAATGTATTCACAGCGCAGGGAGGAAAAAGTATGTGAGGCCCTAGCTTAATGACTTCTCCCAGAGCTAATTGGAGCCAGGAGTGAGCCAACCTTGACTCCAATCAGTGTGATGATATTGGATGTGTTGCTGACACCTGTTTTGGGTTTACTGGTTTCAAGAAGCACTGTCTGATGTGAACCATGCCTCGCAGAAAAGAGCTCTCAGAAGACCTACCATCAAGAATTGTTGACTTGCATGAAGCTGGAAAGGGTTACAAAAGTATCTCCTTGAGCCTTGATGTTCATGTGTCCACGGTAAGACAGACTGTCTACAAATGGAGAAAGTTTAGCACTGTTGCTACTCTCCCTAGGCGTGGTCGTCCTGTAAAAATGACTGCAAGAGCACAGCACAGAATGCTGCATGAGGTAAAGAAGAATCCCAGAGTGTCAGCTAAAGACCTACAGAAATCTCTGGCACATGCTAACATTTTTGTTGACACATCTACAATAAGGAAAACATAAACAAGAATGGAGTACATGGGAGGACACCACGGAGGAAGCCATTGCTGTCCAAAAAGAAGATTGCAGCACGTTTGAAGTTTGCAAAAGAGCACCTGGATGTTCCACAGCACTACTGGCAGAATATACTGTGGACAGATGAAACCAAGATTGAGTTGTTTGGGAAGAACACACAACACTATGTGTGGAGAAAAAAAAAGGCCCAGCACACCAACATCAAAACCTCATCCTCACTGTGAAACATGGCGGAGGGAGCATCATGGTTTGGGGCTGCTTTGCTGCCTTAGGGCCTGGACGGATTGTTGTCATTGATGGGAAAATGAATTCCAGAGTTTATCAAGACATTTTGCAGGAAAACGTACAACCATCTGTCCGCCAACTGAAGCTCCGCAGAGGATGGGTGATGCAACAGGACAATGACCCAAAGCATACAAGTAATTCAACAAAACAATGGCTGCAACAGCACAGAATACGCCTTCTGGAGTGGCCCAGTCAGAGAGTCCTGACCTCAACCCCATTGAAATGCTGTGGCATGACCTTAAGAGAGCGATTCACACCAGACATCCCAAGAATATTGCTACACTGAAACAGTTTTGTGAAGAGGAGTGGTCCAAAATTACTCCAGATCGTTGTGCAGGTCTGATCTGCAACTACAGGAAACGTTTGGTTGAGGTTATTGCTGCCAAAGGAGGGTCAACCAGTTATTAAGTCCAAAGGTTCACATACTTTTTCCTCCCTGCACTGTGAATGTTTACATGTTATGTGCAATTAAACCATGGCAACATCTAATGTTTGTGTAGTATTATGTTCAGCAGACTGTGTTCTTCTATTGTTGTGACTTAGATGATGTTCAGAGCACATTTTATGCCCAATTCATGCAAAACTCCACGGAATCCCAAGGGGTTCACATACTTTTTCTTGCAACTGTATATCTTACTCCCTCTTCATTTCTCACTGCCCCCCTATGTAAAAAAATAAGAAGCTGTTTGTAGTCCAAATCAGGAAAGCAGTCTAGACTGAGAACCATGCTCCTCCGTAGAAACAGAGTCCTGTCTTAAAAAATAAAGTTAAAAAAAGTCTTTATAAGGAAGCTAATTCAGCCATCACATCTAGAGACTAGTAGGTTGAATTATTTACCAGTTTTGTTTTTGAGTTTAGATATGCTTTCATTTAGGGGCAAATTCTATTTTTCCTATAGAATTCTATTCTATTTTTTTCTATTTTTCTATCTGGTCATGTTGAGGGCTGCAGCTGAGGTCCTCTATGTTTATCATGTTGGCCACCACTGTGTTAGCTGATCAGTGGTCACCTGAAGTTGGAGAGATGCTGGCCTGTTGACTGCCTGTTCTCAAGCTCTGCTTCCCATTTTCTGAGCATAACATCTGGCAGGTAGCAATTATCACACACCAAGTGATCTCTGACCACCTAAAAGTGGCCATAGATGGATCAAAAATTGCCTGGTTCAGCAGGGACCTGTTGAATTTCTATCCATGTGTGGCCACTGCAGATGAACTGAAGTCAGTCTACCAATTGATTTATGTTCAAACGCTCATTCAGATAAAAGCAGCTTGATCAGCTTGATGATTTCTATATTCTGACAGCAGGTGAGTCTTCGCGCTGTCATAATACATTAGTGCAGTGGCAAATGTGTGCATGGGGGAATCTGTTCAGATATTTTAAGCAAAAAAAAAACTGAACCATGTATGGCCAGGTTAACACTCTGGGTAAGGTGTCTGGTACCTACAAATAAAGAAAGATTATTTATTTGAGAAACATTATAACAGAAACTAAGAAAAATGTGTTTTTTCAAAATGTTTTATTTTTTTTGCTTATATAGCAAAAAATAAAAACCCAGTGGTGATTAAATACCACCAAAAGAAAGTTCTATCTGTCTCAAAAAATGATAAAAGGTTTCATTTGGATACAGTGTTGCATGACTGAGTAATTGTCATTCAAAGTGTGACAGCACTGGGATCTGAAAATTGGCCAGGGCAGAAGGAGGGCAAAAGTATCCAGTATTGAGGTGGTTAAAAGCTAGAGCCAGATGATGAACAGACGGGGCCCTAGGCAGAATTGTAATTTGGCTCCCCTAGCAGAGGAACAAATATGTTTGTGTGTATATTATCACTATAACAAAAACAATGAATACAGTACAAAAAGTTAAAAGGTAAAGTAAACCTGTAATGGGAATAAATGCCCTGGCATTGGAGGTCAGTAATTGGACAAAAATACTCTGGCATTGATGGTCAGTAAAGGTAAAACTCTCCTGGCATTGGTGGTCAGTAGGAGAAGAAAATGCCTGGCAATGGTGGTCGGTAATTGGACAAAAATACTCCAGCATTGATGGTCAGTAAAGGTAAAATTCTCCTGGCATTGGTGGTCAGTAGGAGAAGAAAATGTGCTGGCATTGGTGGTTAGGAAGAACGTCCCGATGTTGGTGGTGAGTGGGAGGAAGAATGCCATGGCAACTGGTGGCCAGAAAGAAGCAGAAGGTTCTGACATCAATGGTCAGTAGGAGAAAAAAATGCCCTTGCATTGATAGCAGTGGGAGGAAAAATATGGAGGCTTTAATGTGTGCTTGGGGTTCTAGAGATAAATATTCATGTTTGAGTTTCAGTCCACTTTTGGCTGCTTTACAAATGTCCACCCAGTCAGATGTTCACCCACTTTGGCCTATTCCAGGAAAACTGTGACTGTGTTTCAGTGGCCACACTGCTGTGACAGAGACACCCACCAAAACTCTCTTCCAGCTCTCCCCAGCTGCTATGGGGAAGAGAGGGAGAGATCAGAGCAGAGGAACATCGTGGGACTGGACTCTGTGTGCTTGTTTGCAGGGAGAGAGGAGAAAGAAAGAGCCTGACGAAACATGCAGCCTGAGCTGCAGGAAAGGCCCAGCTCACTAGATAGCAGAATGGAGGAGCTGTGCTTGGCTTTAGGCACAGCCTGAGGAGGAACAGCCAGCACCCCCTGCTGGAAGAGTACTGTGAGAGATGCAGGGACTAGCATGGGACCAGACTTGTCTTTAGTTGGCACCATCCCTTCATTGACAATTGATTAAAAACACTCCTCCAGCTCCTTCAATAGAGAGCATGGAGGGAGGAAAAACAGTAGGACTTTAAATGTGTATGTAAAGAGAATACATATGTATGTATGTATTCTCTTTTGATACAAATTTAAATTCCCACTGTTCTAATTCCCAGGAAGGAGCCCTGAAGGAAAGAGAAATGCGTGGGACTACAAGTCCCAGGAGGAAGAGCTGCTGCAGAGAGAGGAGCATACGCCTGAGCAGAATATAACTGGATACTAACATTTATAGGTAAAGTTGATCCAGGGAATATCCAATTGCCGCTCGGGGGATCAGGAAGCAATTTTTTCCCCTGCAGGAGCAAATTGGATCATGCTTTGTTGGGTTTTTTGCTTTCCTCTGGATCAACTGTGGGTATAGGATTATAACTTTTATTTTTTTTAATGGTTGAACTGGGAGGACTTTTGTCTTTTTTTTTAGCCAGACTAACTATGTAACTATGAGCTAGAGATACAGACTATAAAGTGAAGAAAGAAGGAGATACTACTGAGGCTTGTGATGGATCTGAGTGCCAGTGCTCCCTATGTCACTAGTTTAGGACTGAACTGTTGTACCTGCCAGAGGCCACCATGCTGGAGTAACCTCCAAATATGCGCAGGGGACTGTGCCCTGGAGCAGAGGGATTCAGTGAGCAGTGTGAGAGGACATTTTAGCCCACAACATCTGTAGCTTTGCACAGGATCACTGCTACAATGTTCAGAGCTGCCACCGTCATACTCGGAGCCAGCCTGTTTGTATGTCCAGTGGTCCAGTTTTCTCACATATGGGAACCCCAGGGAATTGGTTTAAGGATTACTCCCCTTTCTGTTGGAATTAAAAAAGACTCTGTTTAAAAATGCTCTAATGCAGTTTTAGTTGTTGAAGTCCGGTGGAAGATGGAGTGAAGGAAGCTGCTGGTATGTGGAGCCTGGGAGGGGGTCCCAGCAGAGGGGGGGGCTACCTACAGGCTAAAGCTGGACATAAGGATCTCCACTGCCCTACACCCCCTGGGCCAAAGAAGGAAGAGGGCAGTCAGATGCAATACACAACTAGTTCTCACTGGGACCACTTCACTGTAGATCTTGGAATGTCTTGGACACCCTCAAGACAGCCAGGTGGATGAGGAGAGTTTTATCTGAGGTCTGAGGAGGTTCATTAAAGGGGAATCAGTGCTCCCTACTAAAACTGTCACTGATTTTTGTTCATTTTTGCTAAGAAGTTGTCCTCTGAAGTTGTGCAGTTCCTTGGGCATTCTATATACCCCTAGACCCCATCCAAGTTGTTAAACCCTAATAAAAACAACAAAACCAAGCTCAAGGATTGTTTTACTAACTTTGGTGAGAGTGCTAGAAAATGTGTGTTGCCTGGCTGTGCAGATCTTAGGAGGGACTCAAAACTTAGCAGCTTTCGAGAGGGTAGCACTACATATATACAGTACATCATTTTTACACAGGTTAGGCAGCATAGGTGTTGGGAGGAGTGAGAAAATATTTTTAAGATCAGTTAGTTTTAGGCTGGAATACTGTATCAGATCAGGGCCTAGGTGGTATGGACTTTATTTCCTGAGCCAGTTTTTGGGCACCCTGTGAAATTAGGTTTGATCATATCCAATTTGTAAATTGTTAGAATTGCAGCTGCTTTTTGCCATTGTTTACCGTTACTGTCACCATTATTTGCTCTGCTAGGTCTGCACCCAAATAATTTTCCTTTCTTTTCAGCTTGGTGTGTCAGAGAGCGTGGTGCTGCCTTGAAGGTTGTTGGCATTGGGAACAGGGGACCTACTTAAGTTTGAAAGACCCATTTCAGATTCAGCTTCAATTCCTGGACAGATCTGTCTCTTCAAGCACACTGTGATATGTATAGTTGACTTGATGCCTGTAAGTTGCCCAGGCTATGAAGCAGTAAATGTATAAGACAAACCTGCACTCAGAAATTAAACCTCAAAATTAGAGATGAGCGAATCGAACCAGGTGAAGTGGAATTCGTTTCGAATTTCAGGAAAAATTTGATTCGCGGCGAATCCGAATATTAGCATACTTCAGGTGCGCGAATCGGATTTTTCCCCCGATCAGCCGGCAAAAGTGTCCCTGCAGAGAGCTCCGCTATTTCTGACAGTTCTCTGACAGTTCCTTCACATGTACAGCGGTTGAAACATTGCATCTATTTGTTTCCATTTAGGATACAGATGTTTTTATTCGGAAACAGATACAATGTTTCAACCGCTGTAAATGTGAAGGAACTGTCAGAGAACTGTCAGAAATAGCGGAGCTCTCTGCAGATACACTTTTTTGCTGTACTGGAATACTTCTTCTTTTCATTCTTCTTTTCATTCTTCTCAATCTTCTTTTCATTCTTCTTCTCATTCTTCTTTTCATTCTTCTTTTCATTCTTCTTTTCATTCTTCTCATTCTTCTTTTCTTCTTCATGAAAAGAAGAAATGAGAAGTAGAATGAAAAGAAGAATAAGAATGAAAAGAAGAATGAGAAGAAGAATGAAAAGAAGAATGAGAAGAAGAATGAGAAGAATGAAAAGAAGAATGAAAAGAAGAATGAAAAGAAGAAGAAGAAGAATGAAAAGAAGAAGAAGAATGAAAAGAAGAATGAGAAGAAGAATGAAAAGAAGAATGAAAAGAAGAATGAGAAGAATGAAAAGAAGAATGAAAAGAATGAAGAAGAATGAAAAGAAGAATGAGAAGAAGAATGAAAAGAAGAATGAGAAGAAGAATGAGAAGAATGAAAAGAAGAATGAGAAGAATGAAAAGAAGAATGAAAAGAAGAAGAAGAAGAAGAAGAAGAATGAAAAGAAGAAGAATGAAAAGAAGAATGAAAAGAAGAAGAAGAAGAAGAATCTTTTCATTCTTCTCATTCTTCTTTCATTCTTCTTTTCATTCTCTTCTGTCTTCTTTTCATTCTTCTTCTTCATTTTCATTCTTCTTTTTCATTCTTCTTCTTCTTTTCATTCTTCTTCTTCTTCTTTTCATTCTTCTTCTTCTTCTCTTTTCATTCTTCTTTTCATTCTGCTTCTTCTTCTTCTTTTCATTCTTCTCATTCTTCTTTTCATTCTTCTTCTTCTTCTTTTCATTCTTCATCTTCTTCTTTTTATTCTTCTTCTTCTTTTCATTCTTCTTTTCATTCTTATTCTTCTTCTTTTCATTCATTTTCTTCTTTTAATTCTT
>CATNWA010000064.1:55932-138907 GCA_951230385.1 Staurois parvus | reverse complement strand
TGGGAATATATATGGAGAGGCTTCGGTTTCAGTGCTAATGAGAGGGTCCCATCATCACTGCTGTTAGACTTGTGGCAGGACAAGATGGAACCAGCCAGCTGGGTGTAAGTGGTACTGTTGAACACATCCCAAACAAAGAGCAGTGAATTGGTGTTGGAAGGTCTACACCAGCTTAGGAATTTGATTTCTCACTGAACAGAGATTTCTCCATGGCTGTTGTCCCTGTTGCAGTCCTACCTGTAAAGCTGTCATCCATAAGAGGAGGAGGAACCTGGAAATAAGGCATTGATCATTGGAGGGGAGGTGGAATATGTGAAGGGAGGCGTGGACAAGGTGAGCGTAGCTGGAGCCCTCAAGCTAGACGGATATTGGAATAGTCAGCAGAATCTAGAAAAGTCTCTCCCACTGAGGCTTTGGAGGCTTGGTAAGATGCCACTTGACCACTACCTAGTCTTGGTGCTGAGGCAGTGTTGGTAATGCATTAGCTCAGGATCTGACAATGAAGAAAACACTTGGGAACACAGCTCAGTTAATGAATGATGAAAATATATTACATGTTCAGTCAAAGCTCCATAAAAAGGATAGAGATTAAAATCATTAGGAAACACAATTCACTGTTGATACTTGTCTGAAAAAAATAGTCAAAAGGTAAAATAGTCTTGGGCTTCTACCCCTTTAAACCCCCCTTCTCCCCATTACCTCCTGCAGCTGAAGCCTGTGAATCCTCTGGTGTGTGATCACTGTGACTTATGTAAAAAAATCTGTTACACTCACAACATGGCTACGGCTTTTCTCTGGTGTGGACCCTCTTGTGTGTGTTAAGTTGTTCTCTATGTTTAAAAGATTTGTCACATTGAGAACAGTGATATGGCTTCTCTCCAGTGTGACTCCTCTGGTGTATGATAAGGCTAACTTATATGCAAAAGCTTTGCCACATTCAGAACACTGATATGGCCTTTCTCCAGTGTGTGAGTATTCTGGTGCATGATAAGACTGCTGTTGGTTGTTTTATCAAATGTTTTGTCACATTGAGAACACTGATATGGCTTTCTCTCATTCAGTGTGAGCTATTTTGTGTATGATAAGCTTTGACTTGATATGTTTTAAAAGCTTTTATCACATTCAGAACACTGATATGGCTTCTCTCCAGTGTGAATCCTCTGGTGTCTGATAAGACTTGATGACTTCACTGTAAAAGCTTTATCACATTCAGAACACTGATATGGCTTCTCTCCAGTGTGAATCCTCTGGTGTGTGATAAGAAAGCTTTATCACATTCAGAACACTGACTTCCTCTAAAAAGCTTTTTAAGATTTGACTTCTTGTCACACATTCAGAACACTGATATGGCTTCTCTCCAGTGTGAATCCTCTGGTGTGTGATAAGATTTGACTTCATTGTAAAAGCTTTATCACATTCAGAACACTGATATGGCTTCTCTCCTCAGTGTGAATCAATCTGGTGTGTGATAAGATATGGCTTCTTTTTTGTGTCATAAGTAAAAAAGCTTTATCACATTCAGAACATGATATGGCTTCTCTCTCAGTGTGAATCCTGGTGTGTGATAAGATAACACTTTCCATCTAAAAGCTTTATCACATTCAGAACACTGATATGGCTTCTCTCCAGTGTGAATCCTCTGGTGTGTTCGATAAGTTGATCCTTCGATGTAAAAGGTTTTATCACATTCAGAACACTGATATGGCTTCTCTCCGGTGTGAACCCTCTGGTGTTTGGTAAGATTACCCTTTGTTGTAAAAAAGCTGTGTTGCACTCAAAACACTGAAAAGGTTTCTCTTCAGTGTGACCCTTCTGGGGTGTGATATGTTTTGCCTTCATTGTAAAACCTTTATCACAATCCAAACAAGAAATAGCTTCTGAAATAATTGTTATGGATGCAAGGGTTGAACTACATTGTAAAGCCATTGTCACTTCCACAACACTGAAATGTCTTCTCTCCTGTTGTCCTCTGAGGGGGGATCAATGTTGAAGAGGATCCAAACCATTTACAACATTGAGAACACTGATATGTCTCGTGTCCTGTGTGAATCCTCCAGTGAACTACGATAAAGACGTTCCGTCACCTAAGACATCCATATGGCTCGTTTCCCATGTGACTGAGTTGTACTTATGAAGACCAGCATGACCGAAAACTTGGTTCTTCAATCCACCTGTACAGAAAAAAAACAAAAAAGTCAGAATTCTATATAAAGGGCTAAATAAAGATGTTTTCTATATTTTTTTAATTAAAAAGAAAATTTATGAAAACATCCAAAACATTCCAGAGTTGACATCAGAGTACAATCAGTATCACGACATGCATTGTCAGATAATGAAACACATCCAAAGTCAGAAACGTGTAACATAGCGCACAACAGCCTTATGCTATTGGGTTTTCACAGCCATCATGGTCCACTTGGGATAGAAAAATAATATGTTAAAATTCAAAAGTATAGGAGTACACCTTGCATCACATTTTCTTACTGAGGGACAGAAGTATTTGAACACCCTGTGATTTTGCAATTCTCCCACTAAATCAAAATTCAATGGGCCAAAATTCACCATTGTGGGGTATGATGATATGAGGAATCAGCCCAGAACTACAATCAATGACATAGAGACACAGTTCAAAGCATTGTCGGTAGAACAAAACATTCCAGGCATTGCACGAAAGGTTCCCCTCACATCAGCTATTGTGAAGAATGACCATTTGTGATCACAGGAGGCATGAACCAAGTATACCAAAATGTGGTCAGATCAGTAATGTTTGGAGGAAAAAGAAATGAGCCCTTACCATCCCTACTGTGAAGCATGGGGGTGGTAACATCATGGGGGTCTCTGGAAGGGGACAGAACGAATGCTGTTTAAGGAGAGGATGAATGGGGCCATTTATTGGAGATACACCTTTCAGCAACAACCTCCTTCCCATCAGATACAATACTGGCTCTTCCAACTGACAACGGGGGCTTGACCCGGAGTCTCCCAGTCTATCAGCAGTTTAAATCCAATAAAATTTTCCAAACTCTGTGGCCAGCCAGCCCTATGACAGGAAAGCCAAAATCCCTGTTGCAGTGCAAACCTGGCCAAGGACTACAGGAAACGTCTGGTGAAGCCAGAAGGCTTCTGTACCAAATATTAACACGGATCTCTGGGTTCAAATACTTCTGTTCAGCCGTGCGAGACAAATACATTCTTGAACAAATCATACAATGTATCTCCTGAGTTCTGTCCTCAGAGTGGGAATCCCCTCCATTGAATGTCAGACCCCCATGATGGAGAATGGGAGAACTTGCAGAATCGCCCCAACTGGACTCAAATACTTTTTTCCTCACTGCATATTTGCATATCTGTCTTTGTGGTGGGAGCACGCCGTATGGCCAGCTCCCAGCACAGAGGCGGGGGTCTCACTGAGAGCTCTGCTGGTCCCATACTAATGATCAAAACTCAGAACTCCCAACTCTGGGTCACCTGATCACTGTGAGCCTCTGATTGGCTATCACAGTGAGGAGTCACTGTGAAGCTCGCCCCACGTGTTTTCTTACATTTTTTCTCTCCTCTCAGAGAAAGAAAAAAACAACAGTGTGTAAAAAAAATCAATCAATCATAAATAATAATAATAATAATAACAGTAATTTAAAATAAAAAAAAAAAAAAAAATACGTAGATGAAGGTTTGATCTAGGACAGTGCCAGGGTTAGTGTTTGGGTCAAGGTCAGGGTCAAAGGTTAAGGTCAGAGTCAGTATTTTGGGGGGGTTATTTATTTATGTAAATTAGTATCAGTGTCAGTTAGTGTCGGTGTGTTTTAGTAGGTAAAAAAAAAAAAATGTAAAGAAAAATGCGCAGTACTGTTCCTGGGCTGTACTCCGGGTACAAACAGCAACTAACATACACATACGAGGTATTGCTGCCATCGTCGGGGGCAGGAGAATTGTTGGGGGGTTGTCCTTTGGTGGTAGGTTATGGCAGCAGCAAGAAATATACAGCTAACTTTAGAAAAAATGATTTTCACTATTTTGGGCCTGTTTTCCTTTGATCACATAAAAATAAAATCAGGAGACGTCCATTACCATTTACCAACTGGATGCACAAAGTAGTTGTGATGACGGTTTCACTAACGCATGTCAAAGCTGCAAAATTGTGCTTAGGCATTAACATTTGTTGTACCTTCAGGCGTGAAGGGGTTTGGGTTCAGTTTGATGTCATTGAAAAAAGCTTGATTAATGGTGCCGACAATCGTGTCCCAATATCTATGAAGATTATGCGTTTAGAGTGGTTCTGAGGGCCAGTTGACACCAGAATGTGATGTGGGAAATCTGAGGTCCATGTTTGTGTCCCCCACCTGGTGTCAGTGCAATGCTAACGACACCCCAAACGCAGGCCACAATCACAGGGCATTTTCCTGCACTGGATGGCATGGCACAGAAGTACTGACGTTCCATGCGGTCCGGTTGCTGTGTGTTTTGTGAAGTAGTCCAAGCACAACTTTAGCTGTGGTCTGGTGCCATTTCAGCCAATTCAAATGAATGGTGTGAAATCATACTGCACCCAGATAGCATGTGAATCGCACTGGAACGCACAGAGCATTGCATGCGCAGCACGTTCCTGTGCAATGTATCCACTTGAAGATCAGGCCTTTTCTGACCATTTTTATTTACATTTCAAAATCAGATTTTTTGCTAGAAAATCAGTTAGAGCCCCAAACGTTATAGACTTTTTATAGCGGAGGTCCTAGAGAATAAAATGAAGGGTGTTGCAATTTTTTACACGCAGTATTTGCGCAGCTGTTTTTTCTAGTGCAAATATTGGGGAAAAATACATTTTTAAAAGTTCTGATGTAAAAAAAAACACAATGTAACACCAAATTGTTTGGTAACATTTTTAAAAATGTATGTTATGGCGAGTGAATAAATACCAAACGTGTCATTCTTTTTAAAATGCGCACGCCTGCAACAGCCACAAATGACGTAAATGTCATTATCCACAGGAGATGCTATAAAAGCCTTTACAGGGCCCCACTTTAGATTTACACAGGAGGTCTAGTACTAGAATTACTGCCCTCGATCTGATGTTCACGGTGTTACCTCACATGTGTGGGACCATCGCTGTTTGAAAGCGTGCGGCATGTCTCGTGCATTCACCTTTTGCGCACAAACACGGGGGGGGGGGGGGGCTGCATATTTCTTTCCATTTATTTTGTTGACATTGTCGCTTTACATTTCTTTTTGGATGACTTTTATTGGTACTCTTTATGGAGAGATCTGGGGTCTATTAGCCTCCAAATCTCTCCTCTGCCCTTAACATCTGATCGCACCAAGATCAGTGTAATCAGATACTTTAGGCCCCTTTCACACGGACGTTCCGATTGGGTCCGGACCCGATCAGAACCTCTATTCTCCTCTATGGAGCGGCAGGTGTAAACGGATATGTGTCCCTTTACACTCGCCGACATCCGATCCACCAAAAAGAGACAGATGGGGATCCATTCCCCTTCTGTCCATTGGATCGGATCACATGGCAGTCTGACCGCCCATAGAGGACAGCGGGCCGTGTCCATGTCCGCTCTGTATAAGCAAAGCAGACGCAGGCTTGTCATCCATTTGCCCAACAGCGATCAGCAGACAGATCCCCCGCTGAGCAAGAGGATCCGCTGACGGGCCCACCCGGTGTGAAAGGGGCCTTACCATTTTATATTCCAGAAAACCAGAAGGGATGACATTAGCCAATCAGCAGCCAGCCAGCACTGTGTAATGGTGGAGCTATAAAATCGCGGCCATCTTAGAATTCTCCATTAGCCTCCGGTCATTCAAGAGAGACAGACCTGTCTGTATTAGGCACAGAGTTAGGGCCACAGAGACTTTAGGGCCACAGAAATCGTTACTCAGGGACACAGAATCGTTACTTAGGGACACAGAATCGTTACTCAGGGACACAGAATTGTTACTCAGGGGACACAGAAATTGTGTACTCAGGGTGACAGAATTTTACTCCAGGGACAGACACAGAATTGTTACTCAGGGGACACAGAATCGTTACTCAGGTTTTACAGACACAGAATTGTTACTCAGGTGGTGGACACAGAATCGTTACTCAGGGACCTACAGAATCGTTACTGAGGGACACAGTAAAATCGTTACTGAAGGGACACAGAATTGTTACGCAGGGCAGACACAGAAATTGTTTTACTCAGGGCAGACACAGAATTGTTTTTACTCAGGGACACAGAATTGTCGATACTCTGGACACACAGAACTGTTACTCAGGGACAGACACAGAATGTTACTCAGGGACACAAAATTGTCTACTCAGGGACACAGAATCGTTACTCAGGGACAGACACAGAATTGTTACTCAGGGACACAGAATTGTTACATCAGGGACAGACACAGAATCGGTTACTCAGGGACACAGAATTGTTACTCAGGGACAAACAGAATCGAAACTCAGGGACAGACACAGAATCGTTACTCAGGGACACAGAATTGTTACAGGGACACAGAAACTTCGTTACTCAGGGTCAGACACAGAATCGTTACTCAGGGAGAGAATCACAGAATTGTTAACTCAGGGACACAGAATTTGTTACTCAGGGACACAGAATCGTCCACTGAGGGACACAGAATCGTTACTCAGGACACAAAATTGTTACTCAAGGGACACAGAATCGTTACTCAGGGACACATTAATTGTTACTCAGACACAGAATCGTTACTCAGGGACAGGCACAAAATTCATTGTTACTCAGGGACAACATAATTGTTACTCAGGGGACACACAAAATTGTTTAATCAGTTGGACACAGAATTGTTACTCAGGGGCACAGAATCGTTACTCCCAGGGGAGCACAGAAGCGTTACTCAGGGCAGCACAGAATCGTTACTCAGGGGCACAGAATCGTTACTCATTGGACACAGAATCGTTACTCAGGGACACAGAATCGTTTACTCAGGGACACAGAATTGTCACGTTAATCAGGGACACAGAATCGTTAATCAGGGACACAGAATTGTTACTCAGGGACACAGAATTGTTACTCAGAAGACACAGAATTGTTACATCCAGAGGCAACAGAATTGTTATCAGGGACACAGAATCGTTACTCAGGGACAGACACAGAATCGTTACTCAGGGGGACACAGAATTGTTACGACATCAGGGACAGGACACAGAATTGTTACTCAAAGAGTGACTACCGAATCATTACTCCAGAGGACACAGATTCGTTACTCAGGGACACAGAATTGTTACTCAGTGACACAGAATTGTATACTCATGCGACACAGAATCGTCGGGTACTTAGCGACACAGAATCGTCGTACTCAGTGGACAGACCAGAATTGTTACTACTCGGGACCACAGAATTGTTACCAGGGCACCCGCTAATTGTTACTCGGGGGCACAGAATCGTCACTGAGGGACACAGAATCGATACTCAGGGACCACAGGAATCAGTTACTTCAGGACACAGTTAATCGTTTACACAGGGACAGACACAGAATCGTTTACTCAGTGACACAGAAATCGTTACTCAGGTGCATTGGGAGCAAAATCGTTACTCAGGGACACAGAATCACTACTCAGGGACCCGAATCGTTACTCAGGGACAGACACCAGAATCGTTAAGTATCAGGGACACAGATTTGTTACTCAGGGACAGACCACAGAATTGTTACTCACGGGACACAGAATCGTTAAATCAGGGACACAGAATCGTTACTCATGGACACATCAGAATTGTTACTCAGGGACACAGAATCGTTACTTAGGGCCACAGCTGAGCAAAGGAATCAAAAATTTAAAGTGACAGACACCCTTTTTTTTTGGTTGCCTGTCGTGCACCAGTTGGTGCTGCAGTGTTTTGCCTTGGATTGTGCTAAATTAAACTGATGCTTGCTGATTTCACAACTTGCACTATTGTACGTTCAAAAGAGTTAGATTCCATTTACCACGCCGGCTGGCGGTAATATTTTTTTTGGGTGTTAGTGCATTTCCAGTGACATAAACGTACAGTTTTCCAGCCAACGGCAAGCTGCAATTGGACCGATTGTGCTAAATGATACTGACTTTTCTGCTTCAAACCACTATTGTACGTTCAAGAGTTAAATCCATTTACACGCCGGCTGGCGGTAATATTTTTTTGGGTGATTAGTGCATTCCAAGTGACAGTGTCAAACGTACAGTTTACAGCCAACGGCAAGCTGCAATTGACCGATTGTGTACAATAAAATGACTTTTCTGCTTCACAACCACTATTGTACGTTCAAGCAGATTAAATCCATTTACACGCCGGGTAGCATGGGGGCGGTAATATTCAAATCCAAGCGTGGCCAGGGGGCCAATGTTGGGACTACAGCGTTGCGTCAGCATATATGCCAGCGTCGCCATTTCGGTGCCTGGAAAAAGAAGAACCGTGATAAAGATACGGCGGTTCTGCCTGCCCCAGCCCCCGCTCCATCACCCCGCTATCCGTTACTTGCTCCGTCACACCCGACGTCAATCGCCCTCTATCAGCCAGTCAAGGCTCCAACACCTCTGCTGAGGGGAGTTGTCGCTCGTTGCATCTTCCGCTCGTTCAGATGCTCCTTCTCCTGGCTACTCCTCTTCACGGATTCCGTCAGCAGTCTTTCTTGGAATCCGTTTCCAAGAGACAAACAGTTTGCGAGCAACGCACCCGACGGTTGCAAAAGCTGATCGTCGTCCTGTCCAAGTTTGCTGGTGCTGCAGTCCCACCCTTTCCAAGTGGTGGAACTCAGCACCTTTCTGAGAAATGATGGCTTGTGCCGAGCCGCGGTGGAGAGTGCCAAGCCGTCATTTCTTCGCCAAAAAGGCAGTGCCAGCCCTGCATTCACATGTAGAAGAGATGGTTGGGCCAGTCTTTGAGCATGTCGGTCTCTGCCAAAGTGCACGGCAGCGCCGATCGTGTGGAGCTGTAACTACGGTCAGGGACAGTACATGTCATTTACGGCCCACTGGGTGAACGTGGTGCCGGCACAGCCGCACCAGCAACTTGGACAGGTCACGCCTGCTTTTGCCTCCACGTTTGCACGTCCTTGGTCCAGCAAAAGATGTCCGCCTCTACCACCTCTTCTTCCGCCGTGTCCTCAGCCGCCACCCCCCGTGCCAAGTCCCATTACCCCGACCGGCATATCACATGTGCAGGGCGCAACGGTGTCACGCTGTGCTGCACCTGGTATGCCTTGGCGAACGTAGTCACACAGGGGAGGAACTTCTGAGTGTAATGAACAGAGAAATCGACAGATGGCTGTCTCCCGCGCAAACTGAAAATCGGAACCATGTTGACCGACAACGAAAGAACATGGTGTCTGCTCTGCGTCAAGGAAGGTTGTGCCATGCGCCATGCATGGCTCACGTGTTCAATCTGGTTGTCAAGCGGTTCCTAAAATCCACCATCCCACTGCAAGACATCCTTAAAAATGTCACGTAAACTTTGCATGCATTTCAGCCATTCCTACACTGCGAAAGCACACCCTCCTTGAGCTGCAGCGGCAGAACGGAATTCCACAGCATCGCCTGATCTGCGACGTTGCAACAAGGTGGAATTCAACCCTACATATGTTAGACCGCCTTTACGAACAACAGCGAAAGGCCATCACCGATTTCCTGATGTTACAAGCGGATAAAGGTACTCCCCTGTGTAACTTAGATGTCAGCCATTGGCAGCTCATGCGTGACACCTGCCGCTTGCTCAGAGGCCCTTTGAGGAGGCCACGCTATTCGTGAGTCGGCAGGACTATGGGTGAACGACGTCATTCCTCTGTTGCACGTCCTGGAACAAATGCTGTTAACAATGGCTGGTCAGGGTTTGCGGTAGACGTGGCGCACAGATCTCAACGCCACATGACCCCTGTGGGGGCAGGACAGGAAGAAGAGGAGTAGGTAGAGGAGGACATTGGTGCTCAGAATTATTGAGTGAAATGGGTGGTTTTTTCCACTCAGCGGACAGGAGTGGAGGAGCAGGAGCATCTGGTAGAGGAGGAGGAGGAGAAGACCAGAGGACCCAGACGCACCGTGCAGTATGCTGTGGAGATGGAGGCAGGTCGAGTCCACTCGCATTCCTTGGCACTAAATGGCCCATAGCATGCTCGGACTTTGCTTGCGTAGCGACAGCCGAATAATAACCATCAGACAGAGGGATGACTTTTGGCTGTCCACCTTGTTGGACCCTCGCTAACCGTTCAAAAAATGGTGGCCTTTTTCACACCTGCTGAGAGGGAGGCCAAAATAAAGTACTATAAAAAACCACCTATGTAGTCAGTTGGTCTCTGCCTTTCTGCGCCAACGTCCATCCTCAGACACTGTGGGCCTGTGCGCTCCGCGTTCCGCTGTCATGGCAGCAGGGGAGGGCCGGTCTGGGGTGGTAGGAGCAGTGGCAGCTCCCACCAGCAGCGGCCTGCCTCAGTCTGGCAGTCGATGATGAGTAGCTTTCTTCACCAGCGCAGTGAAGGAAACTACTAACCAGCGCCTAGCAGCAGCAGCAGAAGTCATCTTGGTGGACTGGAGCCAGGACCGATCAAACAGACAGGCTTGGGCCTACTTGGACAGCACCCTGCCAACCGAGGTAGACAATCCACTTGGACTACTGGGCAACGAAAATCTTGACCTTTGGCCCCAACTAGCTGAATTTTAGCCTTGAAAGGCTGTCATGCCCGGCCGTAAGTTAGCGTGGCATCGGAGGCATAGCTGTGTTTAAGTGCTTGGCAGCGAGGTATTGTAACTCCGCGTGAGGACACGACTGTCAGTCACCCAAAGTGTGGAGAGACTCACGTTTGTGAGTTAATCGAATCAGGCTGAGTGGATTTAGTCTGGATTTCAAACCTACCAGTTCCTGACACAAACTGACTAAATCCCCTATGAATCATGCCCCAAACATGTTATTAGGGACAAATGGAAAGTACCTCCACCTGATCTCGTACATTGTCCTGTATATCTAATTTTCGCCATTGATGATGGCTGCCTGGGCTCGGCCGCCTCTCATGTTGCTTTGCACATTTTTAATGATCTTATACTAATGCAGGTCGGACTAGCGCCCCTCTATGAATTGGGGTTTTTAGAATTCGTTATTTATATCACTTGCGCATGACGACCGTTTCACATGAATTGAACCTTTTATAATAGACTTGCATACTCTGCTGGATCGGGCCCCATCATGAATTGGTGTTTTTAAATCTATTTATTACGTCGCTGGACGGACTGTCATGCAGGAATTTAACTTTTTAATTATTTATAGTCAACCAGTTCCAGACCAGATGGTAATAGCAATTTGTTTTGTAAATATTTATTTTGGACACGCATGTTGTCCATCTCATCAATGAGACAGTGGGACTGTTTATTTATTGGCCACAGGTTTGGCCATCCTTTCTGTTTCTTACATTGTGGTAACTTGTTGTATGATGTCATCGGGTTAATGTGCCCCCCACATGTTCCTGGTTGTCTTCTGTTATTGATTTGCTGTAATGTACCTCAGTTACGCCTTGGGGCTAATGTCGACTTTCCACCATCTACGGCTAGGTCGCATAGCATCGCAGTCCCAAAGTTTCTTTTTTTGTTTTTTGTTTTTGGTCCTAACGATCCCAAGAGCTAGCTGTTTCCATCGCCACATAATGTGCAATTTGTGCGATACGTCTGCTGTAAGGCGATCTACTTTTATGTCACAGTCATACTTTGTCATAGGCCGTGCTAATGGCAGATCTATTTTTATACCCATTGCCGTTCAAGCCCGACTCACCTGAACACCTCGGCGAATTGCTTTCCATGGGCCCATCTCTGTCGCCTTCCTCAGGCCCCGCTGTCTGGACGACACCAGTAATTGTTTAGTCACTGGTGTGATATCATAGCCATTTTATAGGCCTGTTTTGGCCACAAAAATATTTAGTGAATAACCTGATTCAGCCTTAGGACTTCCCTGAATCCACCTCGGGAATTGCTTTGTATATCCGTCGCCTTAGAGCACCTGTATGAGGTCTCAGCAGTCTATTCTTGCAGGGTTAATTGTCTGAAGACAGCATCATGAATAGTGCTTTTCTATATGTAGTCGCCAATGGATGAGGCCGCTGGCACTGTAGCTGGACAGCTGATTGGATATGGATTTTTGTAAATTAGTATGTACTCTATTGGTCCGCTGTCCGGACAGCTCTCTGATGAATTACTTTTTGTATTATAGCCTTCCAAAACCTCTAGCCGACTTTCAGTAAGTCATGAATATTCATTGCTGTGTATAGCCTTATAGGCCAATGGTCAATTACAACAGCCTCTTGATTGTTTCTAGTGTGTATAGCCTTTGCCCCCGGCGCTGTCTGGACTAGCTTATAATTGCCTGGCCAGTCCAGTATTATTTACATGGGTCCCGCTGTTCGGCCAGTATTGGGCTACTAGAGCCATGCGCCACACTATGCGTAAGCACTTTCATGCAGTCCAGTTGGCCACTGGTAGTGGGGTGGCCAATCAACCACTACTGTGCTACAGGGCCCCTGTACCGCCTTCTCATACTGCTGCCAGATCCATCCTCTGCCATGTGCGTCTTTGTCGTCTGCCTCGCTAGCTGCTGGGTTCCAGTTTTTAAACCCATAGGCCTGTGTATGGCATTCTGTACGGCCGAATACTGCTGCCTCCACCGCCACCTGCGACCATGTGCCGATCTGTCGTCTGCTCACGCTCTGCTGGGGCTTCCAGCTTTTTAACCTAGGCCTGTGTATGGCTTCCGAATACTGCTGCCTCCACCGCCACCTTGCGCCCATGTGCCTCTGTCGTCTGCTCACGCTGCTGACGGCTTCCGCTTTTTAAACTCATGTCCTGTGTATGTCTTCCGAATTACTGCTGCCCTCCACCGCCACCCTGCGCCATGTTGCCACTTTCGGGTCTCCTCACACTGCTGCCAGGTCCATATGATTCATGGCCCCCTGTACCTGGCCCTCCTCATGAACGTGGTTCAGCGGGTTTGGCATCACTTAACGCAAATCGTTGACAAATGCTGGGACAGTTCAGTGTTGTGCGCATTAAGCCCAGACCCCAAAGGGCAGCACAGACCTGTTATTACTCGCTCAAGCATGGCTGAACAAAACCAGTCTCTACACACAAATTGGACCCAGACCCTGCCCAGGGTCTCGTAACTAGATTGCACGGAGGATGTAGAAGTCCGTTTTCTCGGAATTAAATAGACAAAACGCCACACCAAAAAAGTGTGGCCATTTCCAACCACTTATTTCCAGAAAGAGGAACAACCCGTTTCATATACGGGCCCGTAGACGTTTCACGTCTGCCACATTCACTCGATTTAAGATGCAAGCGTCCACTTCCTGTGGTCTCTGACCGTCGATATACCTTAAGTGTCAGCTTTGCAAGCTATATATTCCCTCCGGATAGCACTGAACCACTGGTGCCCTTCCGTCAACATGCCTTTACAGTTTCAGTTTTCAAACCATATTCCCCTACAGAAGCCAAACTCTTGGCGTATCCCAGAAGCTGCTCAGCGGGGTTCAGGGCAATAAAGCTCCCGGTTCGCAGGTTGTTTCCGTCTTATGGATGGAAGTACGACGGTATATGATCTTCTTCGCACCCACGGCATCACCTCCATCCAATCATAGAATCTCTGCATTGCATCTGCAATCACAACGCTGACTTCCCGGATCGCCACTCTCAGCCATTGGACTCTTGATCGTCGTCTCCCACACGCTGCTGCTGGGGGACTTTTTAACTTAGGCCTCTGTATGTGCCTTTAATTGAAGCTGCTTACGCTCCGCCACTCTGCCATGGGGCCTCTTGGGGTATCCCCAGCCAGAAGCTGCTCAGCGGGGTCAGGGCAATAAAGCTCCCGGTTCGCTGGTTGTTCCGTCTTATGGATGGAAGATACGAACGGTATATGATACTTCTTCGCATCCCACGGCATTACTTCGTAGAATTTCTGCATTGCATCTGCAATCACAACGCTGACTTCCCGGATCGCCACTCAGCCATTGGACTCTTGATAGTCGTCTCCCACACTGCTGCTGGGGGGACTTTTTAACCTAGGCCTGTGTATGGCCTTCAATTGAAGCTGCTTCTGCTCCGCCACTCTGCCATTGGACTCTTGATAGTCGTCTCCCCACACTGCTGCTGGGGGGACTTTTTAGTTTACCTAGGCCTGTGTATGGCCTTCAATTTGAAGCTGCTTACGCTTCGCCTGACTGCCCCTCTGCCATGGGCCTCTGTACCGCCGTCTCCTCTTGCTGCTGGTCCAGAGTGTGTCATGGGCCTGTAACGGCCTCCCATTGCTGGCTGACTTCCATCGCAATGAACTCTGCCATGTGCCACTTTCAGGTCTCCTTACACTGTTGGTGGGTTCCATTTTTGTGATAGGGTGCTGTATGGCCTTCCTATTGCTGCTGCCTCACCGCCACCCTGCGCCATGTGCCTCTGTCGTCTGCTCACGCTGCTCGACTGGCTTTCCGCTTTTTAAACACGAGGCCTGTGTTGGCTTCCCGAATACTGCTGCATCCTCCCGCCACCCTGCGCCATGTGTCTCTGTCGTCTGCTCACGCTGCTGCTGACGGCTCGACTTCCGCTTTTAACTTAGGCCTGTGTATGGCTTCAGAATAATGCTGCCTACACCGCCACCCTGTGCCATGTGCCTCTGTCATCTGCTCACGCTGCTGCCAGGTCCATTTCTGATTCATGGCCCCCGGCCTGTACCGGCTCCTCATGAACGTGCGGGTTTCAGCGGTAATGCCGGGTTTTGCATCACTTAAACGGCAAATCGTTGACAGTTTTTATATCTGGGGACGTTCAGTGTTGTGCGCATTAAGCACAGACACCAAAGGGCAGCTCACAGACCTGTTATTACTCGCTCAAGGCTGGCTGAAAAAAACCAGTCTCTACCACCAATTGGACCCAGACCTGCCCAGGGTTGCTCGTAAGTAGATTGCACGGAGGAGGTTAGTGCGTTATTGGTATTAACTTTTTTCAGGTGGTTAGTGTGACTTTTAAACCGTAGGCCTGTGTATGGCCTTCAATTTGAAGCTGCTTTTTTCTGCTCCATTTTACTCCTGCCATTTGGACTCTTGTATTGTCTTGTTCTTCCACCTCGGCTGTTTGCTGGGGGGATCTTTTTAAACATAGGCCTCTGTAAGCCTTTCAATTTTTAGCTGCTTACTTGCTCCGCCACTCTGCCATGGGCCCCTGTACCGCCTTCTCATGCTGCTGCCAGGCCCAGTATTCGGTGCCATGGGCCCCTGTTTATCCTGCCTCCATTGTGCTGCTCGCCAGGTCCAGAGTGTGTCCATGTGGTCCCAATGTATCGGGTCTCCCATTGGCTGCCTGTTATCCTTCGCCACACTCTGCCATGTGCTTGCACTTTCAGGTCTCCTCACATCTGCTGGTGGGTTCCATTTTGTCATAGGGTGCTGTATGGCCTCCCATTGCTGCTTGCCGCCACCGCCACACTGTGGCTCCGCCACACTTCAGGTTTTGGCCCCGTGGGACTGCTCCCAATGAGTTGATAAGTGTGCGGTTGATTCTAAGATCGACGGCACTTATTTTATCTGCATGTCATACTGTACTGGTACAGTATTTTTTCTCTTTCCCCGAGCAGACTCCAAGGGCATTTAAATTAAAGGTACAGATGTTCTTACTGCACTTTATATTATGTGTCTCCTGAGAGCCTAGAGTTTGAACACCCTTTTTTAAGTTAAATTCGCAGCGGAATTTATTCGGCTCGAAAGCAAATTTATTCAGCGAAATTCGGCGAATCAGCCGAACCGTATTTTTGAATAATTTAAATCTCGTCATCGTCTAATCTTTATCAATTGCTAGAAAAATTTGTAAGTCTTGTTTATCATTTGATTTAGGAAATTTTCTGTATTCGGGTATAATATTGGTAGAGGGTTTATCTTTGATCGTGAGTATCAATGATATCCATTCATCCCAGTCTTTTACGTTTTTGTGTTAATATTCTATACAATTTTTGTACTAAATAAAAATTTATTAACTATTTATCTATTATAAGGCTCTAATTTTGTGTTGTATGGTACGAAATCAGTACATGGCTATAAAGGATTTTTTTACTGGGTCTATGTAATAAGTGGTGATTTCAAATTATAAGGTGTCTCACCAATTTGTTTTGGTTTCACTAAATATTTGCCGTATTTGACACGCTGGAGGGCACTGTAATTTTTCATCTAAGGGAAAGGGGACACAGCCCCTTCATAAGTAGATTAAATCCTTACATAAACCACCACAGCTGATTTGTAACCGTGTGTGGGGAATCACTGTTGTTTCCTATGTAGGCGCCCCAATGTGCGTGTTTTTGTAGGTGTGTGTGAGGGGGGGGGGGCTCTCATAACATTTTTTGCATCTTTATTAAAAAATGTGTGCTCTTTCTATGCTTTTTGGTAAAAACTTTATTTAATTTTGTCCCCATATCATTGTTGTATTGCTATCATGTAGGGGACAATAGCCTCAACTATGTGTTTGGTATATATAGGTGACATTCTCGCTTTTATGGTATGACCCTGGGGGTATATTTTGGTTTTCTGTAGTATTTCGACTTGTTTCACAGACCACTTTCCAATCGAGCTGCGTTTCCCATGTTATGCAATGATCCCGGTTGATGGGATGTCAGCTCCAGTCCAGGAAGTGATGTCATCCACGTCATTTCATGGTCACTTCCTGGTCTGTTTACAGGAGTCCACTGTAGGCTACCCGCCACACTTTCCCAGTGACACCCTCCAATGACAGGACCGGGCTCTGCTTGTCTCGGTGGACGGGGTCAGGGCACCCCGCCACCTAGCAATGCAGCAATGTTCGATGGAAGTTACACAGGCGGATTCACAGCCATTTGTTTCACTTTTTTGGACTTGTTAAATCTAGAACTTTCGTCATAAAGTCCTCACATATCCCGGCTGTATATTGTGGTGGGGGAATGTGCAAAAATTTTTAACAACATATTCTGCAGCATTGTTAATAATCCAAGATCCCCAGCAAGTGGTGCAGGTTCTTTTTTTATCCACCCCCCTAAATCCTGGCACACTCTAAGATGGTTTCTTTCCTCATACTGGGGAGAAGTAGCAGACATGTGTTTTGGGTTTAATTCCCATATCCCCATGGCGACGGTGGCAAGTCCCCATTTTATACGCCTGTGCCAGAAAAAGCTCAGTCCTGATAGAATTTACATTTTGTTTTTCTATTTTACCTCAATAACTTAACTGGCGCATAACACTGTAAATGTGTCCAATGGACAGCAACACACTTGCACTCTCAGCACCATACCTTGGGATGTATCTTCCCATAAAAGGGGGACATTTGGGGATGTTTTGTAAGGTCACGGGCATTTTTCTGCCTCAAGAAATTAGTGATCGGCAGTCAGGAAAGTAACAGCGACGTAAAATGCTGCATAAATTTTTCCATTCTATATCCATTAGTTTGTATAGACGCCATAATAATTCCACACAGACCAATCAATATCCACGGAGTGTCTGCTATGCTTCTACCAAAGACACGGAGCAGAATACACGTTGTACTACATGTATGATAGATCAAAGTTCTGATTTTATGGGATATGTTTTATAACAAAGTGAAGATATCATATAATACTAATCTGGATAAACTCCAAGTCGTTGGGCTCTCTCTTCATACACGCCGATATTCCATGTACATTGTATAATCATAGATCAAAATATAACAATAAAAGTCCTTATAATTGGGAAAGTTCATTGTAAAATATTGTGCTGGAATAAAGGTGTTTTGATATAGAATGTGACCTGCAGAAAGACTGGCTGTGCTCCCACTGTGAAATCATGCTCACTCCACACTATGGATAAGGATGGTCGCTAAACACCTCTCTATAGTATGGAACCTATAAACACTAATATAGGTCAACCCAAGCAAAAGGAATTCCATCAAAAATATCATTTGTATTAAAAAATAAACCCCAGTGCTGAAGTCAAATACCACCAAAGAACGGCTCTATTTTGTGTGCAAAAATGATATCAATTTAATTTGTGTGCAGTGTTGCATGACCGCAAATTGCCAGTGCTGAATGGCAAAAAATACCCGGTCATGTAAGGGGGTAAAAAAACTTTCCGGAGCTGAAGTAGAAATAAATAAATCTTGCTGTCATCGTACCAGTTTTGGTTTCATTTTCTTGTGACATTTACTTGGACTGCAGTTCTTCTGAGCTGCCACTAAGGTGGTGATCCACACAATTACAGAGGGACAGGAAAATCTCTATGGAAGACAGGAAGTGATGTCAGGCTCAAAGACAGGAAGTGATGTCGGGCACAGGCAGGAGTGATGTAAGGCAACAGTGTTTAGAAATCAAAATTATGATTCGGCACTTATATTGATGGCAAGTTTGCAAATTATTTGGTTCTTTATGATTAATCATAATTAATATTAATACTGTTTGGAATAGACGCCTGAAGCCAATATGTATTACAATCTTCTCAATTATAGCTGAGACCATAAACGATATATAAGTTACAGCTGAGGGACAGTAAATTTGGGTAAGTTAGCTGGAAACCAGCCTAAAACAGCATGAAGACATTTACTTTAGGCATAGCATGGTTTAAACGGTCTCTGTTCGTAATATGTCAAGGGGTATTGAGGAGGGGAACTCTTTATAGATTTACTATGTACTCATTATGTAGATTTTAATAGTATCTGTGTATTGTTTTTTCTTGTGTACGTTTTCTAATATTGCATACATCATATACGATTAATTGATGGTGATTACATTGATTAAGTTGAAAAAGATATGTGCTTAATGGCTATATTATTCTTTAATTATGAATAGCTGAGGTGTACTTCATCCGTGCTTATAATATTATGTACTCTCAGCATCCATATGTTCCCTGTCAATCAAAAACATTATGTGTCAGTGTCGTCCCTACCCTTCTATGCCATACAATGGGATTGACGAATCTCCGCGTTTTGGACACACTCTATTCTGCATATATAAGTTCCATAAGGGAAGAGGAGGGGAGAACACTCTTACACATAACAATGACACTTTGACTTTTTGCACACCCCAAGTAAAGAGAAAACTGGAACAGGTGGGACTGAAGACAAGTTTATTCCCTTTCCCCTATTTGGGTTTTTCCCAAAAAAGACATGGGGGAAGGAAAGGGGAACATGAAAGAAAGAACAGGCCCCTGGGCCGGACTTCAATAACTAAAAAAAGGTGATTTTTCTTTAAACTTCATTCGATATTTCTACAGTTGTTTTTTCTACATGGAAAAATGTTCATGATACGCTTTTTTCATTGTTTTTTTAAAACCATTGTGTGATTTGAATAAAATCAACTTCATTTATTTTTTTCAACCCGGCCCCCCCCCTTTTCCCCCCTTTTATAATCCCCCCCCCCCGGGAACCCAAAAAAAAGTTTTTGTATGTGTCTAAAAACCAACATTTTGGCTGAGCCCGCCTCGCCCCAAAATTTTTTCTCCCGGGTTTTCCCCTTTTGGGGTAAGGGGGGGGGGAATGCACAAATTTTGTGATTGTCAAAATCCCCGGGGAAAAAGGGGGTGAAAAGAAACCTAGCGAAAAGGCGATTAAAAAAAGGGCGTGGCGAGAGGTCCCAGTGGTGAGCAAGCTAGAGTTTAAAAATGGGGTTTTTTTTTTTTAAAATTTCCCCCGGGGAAAACAGTCAGCTAAAGGCAATATAAAGTATAATGAATGGTTTTCAGGCCAATTTTCAAGGGTAGTTTTAAAACTAGATTTACTGTGCACGAAGCGTAAAAAAATTTTATCATTTTTAAATTTAGTAAAAATATGCAAAAAAAATGTTGAAATTTTTAATGTGGGTTTATCTGTTAAAAAAGCTTGTACATTTTAAAAAAAGAAAAGAAAGTAGTACTGTTAAAAGGAAAACAGAAATTTCATGAAAATTTGTCTCAAGATGCTCTTAGTTTCCCCAAAATGTGACAATTTTTTTTAATTCCCTGAAGGGGTCTTGGGAACAAAAATTGGGCTCAAAAACCCAAAAATTTTGTTAAAAATGCAGAAAAGACAGTAAACAAAGGGTTTCCATGATAAAACCAAAAAAGAAAAGGGCAAAACAGGTGATTCAAGAAACAGAGCCACAGGGTGTCCGAGGGAACCTGAAAGTTTCGGAAGTTTGAACTCCCGGAATGAAGAAAAACAAAAGGAAAAACAAAAACGAATAGTTATGTAAAACTGCCAAAATTAAATTTTTTCAAATAAACAAACTTTAATTTAAAAAAATTAAGTTGGAAAATCCCCTTATATGTGTCCCCTTTAAAGTGGCGAAAGGGTAAAACCCAAAATTGCCATCCCGAGGCTCCGTCGCCCAAAAATGGGCCCAATACCCCTGCCCACCCCGGGCAAGGACCCGGGGAAACTTCGAAGGGGCCCCGACACACCTGCGGGCCCCCCGTGAAACATCCGGGGAGGGGGCCCCCAGCAGTTTTGCCCCCCCCGAAAAAACGCGGGGGGGGTAAATACAACCGGCGAACCCGGGGCCTTTCGTTTAATTTTGCGGGCGACTTGCGACACCGCCGCCAAAATCACGGCCCGGGCTATCCCTCGGTCCTGCCCCCCGGGCCCACCCCAGCGGGGGGGTTTCCTCCCCAGGGGGCCCCCTGCCCCTTTCTCCACTCTCCAGGGCCACAGCAGGCCTGACGCAAGGCGAAAACCCAACCCCCCCACCAAAGATCGCCTAGAAAGGGACCCACCAAGCTCCCCAGCAGTCCAGGACCCCCCCGGGAAACCCTGCAGGGCGGCCCCACAAAAAGGGGGTAAGCTCCCACCCCCGACCCCAAACCGACCTGCCAGCCTCCCAAAGGGGGCCCTCCCCCCACTAGCCCGGGGCCCTTTCCCTGCCACCAGGCCCAGTTTCGGGCCCCACTGATGTTTGTTGTTTGCCCACCCCCTTTACATCGGTTCGGGGCCCCCCCCGGGACCCCCTCCCCCCAGTACCGGGCACCCAAGGGTCCCCCGGGGCACCCAGTTTACCCCCCCTTGGACACCCAGCCCCCAGCTCCCGGGGCCCCCAGTTCCCCCTTGGCCCCCCAAACCCCCCCCGGGACCCCCCAGCAAATCGGACGTTGCCGCACCCCTGGCCCGCCCGCGCCCCCCCTCCCTCCCCCCGGGGTTTCCCGCAGCGGGCCCTACCCACACACCCCGGGAGCCCTACCTATTTTGATGGGTCAAACTCCCAGCGGCCCCCCAGCCCCCCTGGCCCTTTCCCTTCATTTCTCCCTCCAGCGTCGATCCCACCCCCTTTTTTGGGAGACCCCCCTTAAAAACATTTCCGGACGCTGGCCTTCAGCCCCTTCTGCCCCCTTCCCAAACCCCGACCCTCGCCACTGAGCCCGGGCCTCAACATCTAAAAGTCACCGGACCAGCATCACCAGACCCCTCCCTTCCAACAACCCCCGGGACATCGCACCTACAAACCCCTCCCCTGGGGCCGTTTAAAACCGGGGCCCACTAAAGACCCCTGGGGCCCGCCGATCTGCACCACAGATTGCAGCCAGCCTGCTGCGGCCCTTTACTCCCACTTTTCCCCTTACAGAAAGGACTTAGTGGATCCTCCCATGGTGATACGGGACCCCTCCAAACACCCCCCCCCTTTGCCCCGTACCCCTTCACCCCCCCTAAACCAAAACAGACTGCACTCCCCCAGAGCCACCTGAATTTCCCCTTTTCCTTTTTTTTATCTCCCCCCCATCCAAAAAATCCCCCCTCCCTCTCCCCGCCCCCCCCCCCAAAAACGGGTTTACATTCCCCCTTTTAAATTCTCCCCTCCCCCCAAATACGGAAATCACCCCCTTCCTCCTGGACCCCACTCACCCGTCAAACCATTTGGGCCACCACTACCAGACCCCCCCCGCCCCTGCACCCCCCAAATTCCCCATCCCAAACCCCTCCTCACCTTCTCCTTTTCCCACCCTGGGGACTTCCCCGAACCCGGGCCCCCCCTCACCACCTCCCCCCCCCTCCGGGGAACCCCCCCTCAGGGCCCCCCTGCCCCCGCCAGCCCACCCCCCTCTCCCCCTCCCTTGCTCCCCTCCCCCTGCCCCCACCCCTCCCCCCCGTCCCCACCCTCCCCCCCCAGGATCCCCCCCCCCGCCCCCCCCCCCCCGGATCCCCCCCCCGATTCCCTCTCCTCTGAGCTACCGACCATCATCCTCGGGGACTTCAACATCCCCATCAACGACAACACCCCAGCTACCTCCCAACTCCTCCACCTAACCTCCTCCTTCGCGCTCACACAAATACACTCAAATCCTCCACCCACATCAATGGGAACACCCTGGACCTCGTCTTCTCCCACCTCTGTACCCTTAACCACTTCACTAACACCCCCTTCCCTCTCTCCGACCACACCTCCTCACGTTCACCTCCCCTTCCCCTAACTCCCCCCCCCCCAGTGCGCCAAACCATCACCAGCCGCAACCTCCGCAACCTGCACCCGGCCCCCCTCCACTCGGCTGCCGACCGCTTACACGACAGCATCCTTCCACTGTCATGTCCTGACCTAGCCACCACCGCGTACAACGACTCACTATCAGCTACCCTAGACTCTCTGGCACCCCTAACCACACGCAACATCAAACCCAGACCGCTCCAACCATGGCAGAACGACCATACTAAATGCCTCAAACATCGCAGTCGTGCGTTGGAGAGACTATGGCGCAAAACCAGGTCCCCTCATGCATTCTCCCTCTACAAATCTGCCTTCCTCACCTACACCTCCTCCCTCCACGTCGCCAAGCAGGCCTGCTTCGTTAACCTGATCAAAACCCTCTCCACCTTCCCTCGCCGACTCTTCTCCACCTCAACTCCCTGCTCTCTCCCCCCCCCTCCTCCACTCAGTACCTCACTTACCGCCCACGAGATTGCCACTCATCTCCACAACAAGATTGATGCAATCCGCAAGGACATAGTCAACTTGCAATCTACCTCCCCATCTAGCCTCCCCCCTTCCATCACCCCCTCATCTCTCCCCTCCTCTGACCTCGCAACGGCACTGCCCCCACCACACCCAAGGCCCTGCCTACCGTAACCCCCCCATCACTGCACTCCTTCGGCCCTACTACCACTGAGGAAGTCACCAGAGTCTTCTCAGAAGCCCGCCTCACTACCTGCCCCCTGGACCCTATCCGCTCTCAACTCCTCCGGTCACCCCCCTCTTCCCTCATCCACTCCCTTACCCACATCTTAAATCTCTCCCTCTCTACTGGTGTCTTCCCCTCCCCCCTAAAACATGCGCACATCACCCCCATACTCAAAAAGCCCTCCCTGGACCCCACTGACCTCAACAACCTCAGACCAATTTCCCTGCTGCCACTCACTTCCAAGCTCCTTAAGCGCTTGGTCTACAATCGCCTAAGCGCCCACCTAACTGACAGCAACCTCCTTGACCCACTACAGTCTGGCTTCCGTCCCCTACACTCCACCGAAACTGCCCTCCCTCAAAATCACCAACGATCTACTAACTGCCAAAGCCAAAGGCGACTACTCTGTCCTCCTCCTCCTGGACCTCTCCGCGGCCTTTGACACAGTCGACCACCCCCTCCTCCTTAATAAACTACTCTCCCTTGGCATCAGAGACACCGCTCTCTCTTGGTTCTCGTCCTATCTATCCCAACGCTCTTTCAGCGTTTCCCTACAACGGTGCCACCTCCCCTTCCCTCCCCCTCTCTGTTGGGGGTCCCCCAGGGCTCTGTCCTTGGACCCCTTCTCTTCTCCATCTACACCTCCTCCCTTGGCAAACTCATACACTCCCACGGCTTCAATTACCACCTCTAACGCTGATGATACTCAAATCTACCTATCCACCCCTCACCTCACCCCCACATTCTCCGCCCGCATCACTCACCTCCTAAACGACATCTCTGACTGGATGTCGCTCCATTTCCTCAAGCTCAACCTCTCCAAAACTGAGCTTCTCATCTTTCCCCCTTCCCCCCCATCCTTTCCATCACTACCAACAACACCACCATAAATCCCGCCCAACAAGCCAAGGTCCTTGGCGTCATTCTGGACTCAAACCTTTCCTTTCAACCTCATGTCAAATCACTTACAAACACATGCAGGCTCCACCTCCGGAACATCGCCAAAGATACGCTCCTTCCTTACCCCAGACACCACTAAACTACTCGTACACTCCCTGATTATCTCACGCCTTGACTACTGCAACTCCCTCCTCACCGGCCTACCCCAGTGCAAACTCTCCCCGCTTCAGACCATCCTGAACTCAGCTGCCAGACTCATCCACCTCACCAGCCGCTCCACCTCTGCCACCCCCCTCTGCCTCTCCCTCCACTGGCTCCCCATTGCCCAACGCATTAAATTCAAACTGCTCACTCTGACCTATAAGGCCATTCACAACACTGCCCCTAACTACCTCACCGACCTGATTCCAAGGTACCACCCTACCCGTACCCTTCGCTCTTCACAGGACCTCCTTCTATCTTGCTCCCTGGTCTCCTCCTCCCACGCATGACTACAAGACTTCTCCAGGTCCTCCCCCATCCTCTGGAACTCACTACCCCAATCCATCAGACTGTCACCTTCCCTCCTCACCTTCAGGCGCTCCCTGAAAAAACCCACCTCTTCAGGGAAGCCTACCCCACCCTCACCTAACAGCCGCTGCCCTTCCCTCCTCCTACCACTCCATCCCCCACAGCCATTTTCCTCCTGTACCTCTACCCCCTCCCTCCTAGATTGTAAGCTCGAAAGAGTAGGGCCCTCTTACCCCTTGTGTGCTGTCTGTTGTTACTGTACTGTTTCATGTATTGTCCCCCCCTCTATTGTACAGCACTGAGCAAACCCTTTGACGCTATATAAACTCGATAAATAAATAAATAATCAATTAATGAAAGTTTTAAAAGACATCCCTGCTTATGATTCAGATAAAGATATCTACAGCAACATGGAAATGTATGAAATGAATGTCAAATGCCATCAGCTTCCAAATCATGAAATAAATTATTTATTTCCGTTATGGCTACCAACTAAATTTATGTCTCGAATTAAAAATTCTGTTATTAACGATAAATATCAGAAAAAAAATAGTGACGTGACAGACAGACTGCGACAATTACTGTTATGTTCAACAGGTGAAGACGTACCTTCTGTAGAAATGCTAGACTTACTTCAGACTACTGCTGACGAAGACCCTTTTGAGTTTAAAAATAAGTTTTCCAAAGCATTTAAAATTATATTTGGAGTAGAAAATGAGGAAGACTCAGCTATGATCAAAGCTTTTGTAAAGAAATTCAAGTATCTTGATCCAGTAACCGTTGTCATAGCAGAGGAAAAACAAAATCTGAATGACATAGTAAGTTTCATTGACAAAATCTGGAGAAAATTGAAAAATAGCAATCTCACTTATGAGGTAGCTGTGATTCAAAGTGACAAAAATAGTCAGACAGCAGTCATGCCAGGTACCACAAGTCCCAGTAAGAATGACAACGACAGATGCAAGTGAGTCATAAAGAGAATACCACATGCTTTCACTGTCATAAACAAGGTCATATCAGACGGCATTGTTGGAAGTTTAAACTTGACTCACAAAGAAAATGGAAATAAAAAGTGAAAAAGCAGCTTTTGTACAACCTGCTTTGTTGTGTAATGATAAAAGTTTAACTGAATTGCCTTATGATATGATTGGTCCGTGTATACCCCAAAGGTCAACCTGAAAAGGCCATAAGACTGTATACTATTCTGGATGATCAGAGTAACAGATCTCTTGCAAGAACTCAGTTTTTTGAACTCTTGAACATAAGTGGAGATGCTCTGCCTTATACTTCAAGCACATGTTCCGGCACTACAGAAGTCTTAGGTAGGAGAGCCAGTGGTCTTGTAGTTGCTCCTCTGAATGACAATGTGGAAATATCTTTGCCCACTATCACTGAGTGCAACCAGATTCCAAACACCAAAGAGGAGATCCCTACTCTTGAAGCTGCTTATCACCATTCTCACTTAAAGCATATAGCCAACCGAATACCAGCCCTCAATGAAAGTGCCGATATCCTGCTGTTACTCAGCCAAGACATTATTATTATTATTATTATATAGGATATATGGCGCCAACAGTTTGCTCAATGCTTACAAAATAACGGGAGACAAAACAGCAACAATACAGTTCAATACAAGAGGGATGGAGGGCCCTGATCCTGGGAGCTTACAATCTAGGAGGGAGGGACTAGTGGTACAAAAGGTAGTAACTGTGATTGATGGACTGGTTGGAAGAGTAGAAGATTCCATTATTAGGTGGGGGGAATACTAAGAGCTCAATTCTAAGGGTGCACAAAGTTTGTCATCAAATCAACGGTCCACACAATGCACCATATGCTCAGCGTCTGGACCTAGCATGGGTCATCATAGGCGATGTCTGCCTAGACCAGGACAGAAGGTCCTACTCAGTCTCTTTCCTTAAAACACATTGTAATGGAACCGGTACCCGACCGCACTTGGGTATATTCTGTGATCCCGCAGCTTCCCCTGTCCGAACACCATCCATGGACCACACCCTTGAAATCCCTCAGGAAATAGACAGCACCCAGAAAGCCAACTCTTTTTATTGTACACAAAACACAGAATATATACAGAGGGCGGGGAAAGACAACCAGAAACAGGAAATACATCATCAGCCCGCCCCATCCCACCAAGACACCGAACAATGGGATGAAACACATGGTAAAGGACATTGACCAAACCCCACACCAATACACAAACAGTACATCCCATAATAGTTGGCTGGACAGGAAGACACAGCACAATGGGGGGTAGCACATGGCAAACAGACAATGGACAGCCATGTGGCCGAGAACAAAGGAACACACACTATACACAAGACTCAGACATTCACATACACACCCTGTACCCCTTAACAGGCACAGGGTGCCTTAAACATAATGGGAATTTGGGGAGATGATACAGAGGTCCCCCCACCCCCAAAAGTCACTCCCATCACACACATGTCCTGTCAAATGGACAAACAACTTGTTCTGCACAATGACCACATAAATATATCGTGAAAGAAAGACTGTTTGAAAAAGGTTCACAACGGCCCATCATACAAGACAATAAGAAAGCTCTTAATCTCTGGGATGACAACATCGGCAACACAGTGTTCGAGGTAACCACTAAAGACAATGAGTTGGCAGCTACCATAGAAGACAAAGAATTCTTGAAAACCATGAGTCAGGAGCTCTACCAAGATGATTCCAACAGTTGGGTAGCACCTCTACCATTTCAGACCCAAAGAGACTCCCAAACAACAGCTACATGCAAAATCACGGTTTGTTTCTTTAAATCGCTGTTTGAACCAGAAGCCTGAGATGAAAAAGCACTTTGTGGACTTTATACAGAAGTTGTTTGAGAGAGATCATGCTGAGCCTGTACCTCCTCTTACGGAAGGAGAAGAATGTTTGTACCTACCATGCTTTGGGGTCTACCATCCTCGCAAGCCTGATCAGATTAGGGTGGTCTTTTACTCAAGTGCTCGTCATGAAGGCGTCTCCCTCAATGACAATCTTCTCACTGGGCCTAATCTGAACAACAATCTCATAGGAGTTTTTACTTTGCTTCAGACAAGAGCCAATTGCTGTTATGGCTGACATTCAGCAGATGTTCCACTGTTTCATCGTCTGCGAAGACTACAGAAACTTCCTCAAGTTCCGCAATAATGATGCCAACGATGTAGTCATAGACTACCGAATGAAGGTACATGTTTTCAGTAACAGTCCTTCTCCTGCAGTAGCAATTTATGGACTGAGAAAAAAAGCTCAAGAGGGTGAAATAGAATTTGGATCTGATGCAAGACAGTTCATTGAAAGGAATTTCTATGCAGACGAAGGACTCAAATCTCTACCCAATGAAAAAGCTATTGACCTTCTTACTAGAACCCAGAACATGCTTGCCACTGCGAACCTCAGACTTCACAAAATCATCTTGTCATGGAAATTTTGTATTTTTGGTTGAACTTTAAATGTGTCATATATGAGTGTTATTCATATGTCTCTCGTGTGGCTTAATTAAAGCTCTGAAGGCTGCAATTGGGCCATGCGCATGTACAATCTACATATTACAGTACTCAGCTCGGTAATGGATGAGATGGCAGATCTGCGCTTATAGACCGGCGTGTATACCACCACGGCATTCGATGCGAATGCCGCCGGCGGTAGGCCGCGGGCCTGTATCCACATATCAGCAGCATAGTACCACATGGACTTTGTATAGCCAGGCGCTGGGCAGTGCGAACTCTGCGTGTAGGCTCATGGATATCTCTGCAAGCCACTACCGACCTGAACTGTATCTGGATGGATGTGTTTTAATAAAGATCGTATCGGGCCCATTCAGATACAGACTGACACTGTTTAATCTAAGGGATGCTTGTACAGACAATGTACATACTACTAGGAGATGATAGCATGTAAAGGATGGGAAGTTCGCTCTCCACAGAGAGCTTATGGGAGAGGGGAGGACTGGTGTAACTGGTTTCCAGTATAGATAAGAGGAAAGGCTACACTCCAATCAGGATGTACATTCTGTGTATGAACACTCCCTATACATTGTTCTGTGGGAGGGGATTGACCTGACCCTCATGTGGGGGGACGTGTGTGTGCTTTTAATAAAACAGGAGTCTGGGGTTAGAGCCAGTCTCAGAGTGAATTCCAACTGCAACCTGAGAGTGTCGTGTGATCATTCCTGGGTAACGGGAGCTCCATTTTCTCCACATATCAACAGAGCTAAACCAGTTGGAGGCGCAGGAATCGTGGAGTTAAGCTGCAGTTGCGGTAAGCAAAATTCGCATAGCTTTATGGGGGATTGCTGCGCATCCAACTGCGGGTACTCACGATAAGGAAAAATTTGTTAAAAGCAAATTTCCAAGACACTTGCTACCACTGAGGAGGTCATTAAGGTCTTCTCAGAAGCACGCCTCACCACTTGCCCCTTTGACCCTGTCCCCACACAACTCCTCTGGTCACCCTCCTCCTCCATCCTACGCTCCCTCACCCACATCTTCATTCTTTCCCTCTCTACTGGTGCATTCCTCTCCCCCTAAAGCACACACATATCACTCCTATACTCAAAAAACCCTCCCTGGACCCCACCGACCTGAACAACCTTAGACCCATCTCCCTGCTGCCATTTACTTCCAAACTCCTCGAGCACTTAGCCTACAATCGCCTAAGTGCCCACCTCACTGACAACAACCTCCTCGATCCACTACAGTCTGGCTTCTGTCCCCTACACTCCACCGAAACCGCCCCACTAAAAATCACCAACGACCTGCTAACCGCCAAAGCTAATGGCCATTACTCAGTCCTCTTACTCCTTGACCTTTCCACGGCCTTCGACACAGTTGACCACCCCCTCCTCCTTAATAAACTACACTCCCTCGGCATCAGAGACTCTGCTCTCTCCTGGCTCTCATCCTATCTATCCCAACATTCCTTCAGCGTTACCTATAACGCTACCACCTCACATTAATGGTTGCCACCTTTATCGGAGCGGGAACTGCCATTAGGATACTTGAGATGGCCGTTTCTTAAACTTTGTTTTCCCACCCTTTCCCAGAGGCCTAGACCTCTTTAGGGAACCCCCAGCATCCTCATCCTCCATTGGGGATAGGAACTCACCTATGTCCAAATCCTCCCCCGACAGAGTCCCAAACCTGTTGGTCAGATGTACCTCCTCTACATCTAAAGAGGAGAGGGAAGATGCAGGGGAAATTAAAGGCCTATTCCTATTTCCCTTCCCCACTACAGACCACCCATCCCCCTTATTCTCTGTCCCAGACCCCTCAACCCCAGGACCTGAGCCTGAACACTCCTGCTTACCTCCCAACACCCCATCCCCCTTCACCTGACTCCTCCGTCGACGAGGGAGCAAAACTGGAGAAGACCCTGAGGGCCCCGCAACCCCTGTCCCCTTAGCACCCTCCTTGATTTTTGATTGGCCGGAGGAGGGAGACACACGAGGAGGGACAGAGGACAACTGGGAAGAGACAGAAACAGGGGGAATGCTAACAACAGGGGGAATGACAGACACACTGGGGGACACACTAGGCGCCCCTGAGGCTGGCCCAGCATCAACTGTTGGTTCAACCAAAACCCGACCTGCCTCTACTTCCTTAGCCTCCTCAGCCTCCATTCTAGCCAGCTCTTCCATCACCCCTGGCAGGTTATGCAGAGCCCCTGGGCAATTACTGTAAGAGTGACCCAACTCCTGACACAGATTACATCTGATTTGATTGCAGTCTTTAGCTACATGACCAATCTCTTGGCACAATGAGCACTTCAGTACACTGCACCCAGAGGCAAAGTGCCCTTTGCTCCCGCATCTGTGGCATACTTTAGGCTGTCCCGCATAAAAAATAACCAGCCTATCTTTGCCAATGAAGGCTGATGATGGGATATGACTCACTATGTTACCCTGCACTCGCAGCTTCACCACCGCTTTCCATCCCCCCGTCCATATACCCCTGTCGTCAAGCGGTTTTCTCAGTGGACTCAGCACTTCCCCGAAGCGACTCAACCATACTACCAGGTCTGCCGCCGCTATGGGACTCGTTCCTGACGAGTATTGTGATGTTTTTGACTACCTGCTGCCTGGAGACCACCTTTGGCCTCAGTCCCTCTCACCTGGGGGTATCCCTCTACCCCCCTTCATACCTCTGCCAGAACAGATCAAGGCTCTCTGGCCTCACAAAGGAAACATCGTATTCACCTGTGCCAATGGGTGCAATAAAGGCGAATATGTCCCTGGCACAGAAGCCCATGTCCAATATACGATCAATAACCTCCCTTCTAGTTGGGGTGGGACTCCCACCCTCCCAAGTCCCACCCCTCCCACTTTATTTGTACCACATTCCTTCTCTTTATCACAGAGCCTGCCTCCCCAACTCGTGCCTCTGAGGTTCTCACTGCACTCTGCCCACCTCTCACGGCTGCAGAGTAACTCAATACTGGCTTGGGAGCTGTGACAGATGCAGGGACAGAAGGATCTGCTGAGCCGTGAGCTGGGACGGGTGCAGAGACGGGGAACAGGGGCGGGACCATGGGCGGGTGCAGAAGCAGGAGCCTGGCCGGAGGTAGGGGCAGGACTAGCAACGGGAGCTGAGACCGGAGCAGAGGCGGGATCAGGGGTGGGTACACAGACTGCTGCCTGCACTGTTGTAGAGACGGGAACATGGGTGTGAACACTGGCAAGAGCCGTGACCGGGGCTGAGGCGAGAACATGGGTGGGTACTGAGACAGGAGCCGCCATAGCAGAGGCGGAAACATGTGTGGGAACACCACTGGGAGCCATGACTGCAGCAGGGGTGGGTACTGAGATGGGAGCCGCCATAGCAGAGGCGGAAACATGTGCGGGAACACACTGGGAGCCATGACTGCAGCAGAGGTGGAAACATGTGCGGGAACACCACTGGGAGCCATGACTGCAGCAGGGGTGGGTACTGAGATGGGAGCCACCATAGCAGAGGTGAAAACATGTGCGGGAACACCACCCAGGAGCCATGACTGCAGCAGAGGTGGAAACATGTGCGGGAACACCACTGGCAGCCATGACTGCAGCAGCAGAGGTGGAAACATGTGCAAGAACACCAGCGGGAGCCATGACTGCAGCAGAGGTAGAAACATGTGCAAGAACACCAGCGGGAGCCATGACTGCAGCAGAGGTAGAAACATGTGCGGGAACAACACACTGGGCAGCCATGACTGCAGCAGAGGTGGAAACATGTGCAAGAACACCACCGGGAGCCATGACTGCAGCAGAGGTAGAAACAACATGTGCGGGAACACCACTGGCAGCCATGACTGCAGCAGAGGTGGAAACATGTGCAAGAACACCAGTGGGAGCCATGACTGCAGCAGAGGTGGGGTACTGAGACGGGAGCCACCATAGCAGAGGTAGAAACATGTGCGGGAACACCACTGGCAGCCATGACTTCAGCAGAGGGGGGAACATGGGTGGGAACAGCAGCGTCAGCAGGGATGGAAACACTGTCAGAGCAAAGACCTGGAGCAGACACAGCCATGGACACAGTTGCAGCTGAGTCAGGCACACACATGGGATCCAGGTCATCTAATACCACAATAGGCACAACATTACCAGCAGACATGACAGAACCGTCCATAGCTTTACTTACAGTCCCTGGTGCTTCCTGCAGCTTCACTGCCGCACCGCTCACCTCTCTCAAGCCGGCTGCCTTCTCTATCTCACTGGGCAAACGCTCCAGTAGAACAAAAGCAGCTCTCTCCTTTCTCCTGGGTCTCACAGGTTTGGGAACCACATCATCCTCCGGGTCAGTGTCTGCTGAGGAAAACGCAAACTGTCTCCCCTGCAGGGGGGACTCCAGTTCCCCAATAAACTCCATCACCCCCTCTGTAGCTTCATCCGGCACCTCTGAAGCCCAATCTCTCACCGGCTGCTGGGGAGGGATAGATCCCTGCTCCTCCTCCACCGTCACGGCATCCATGGCTTCCTCTGCATGCTGACACTCTGCTGCTGGGGAGGGATAGATCTCTGCTCCTCTTCCACCGTCACGGCATCCATGGCTTCCTCTGCATGCTGACACTCTGCTGCTGGGGAGGGATAGATCCCTGCTCCTCTTCCACCATCACGGCATCCATGGCTTCCTCTGCATGCTGACACTCTGCTGGGGAGGGATAGATCCCTGCTCCTCTTCCACCATCACGGCATCCATGGCTTCCTCTGCATGCTGACACTCTGCTGGGGAGGGATAGATCCCTGCTCCTCTTCCACCATCACGGCCTCCATGGCTTCCTCTGCATGCTGACACTCTGCTGGGGAGGGATAGATCCCTCCTCCTCTTCCACCGTCACGGCATCCATGGCTTCCTCTGCATGCTGACACTCTGCTGCTGGGAAGGGATAGATCCCTGCTCCTCTCTTCACCGTCACGGCATCCATGGCTTCCTCTGCATGCTGACACTCTCTGCTGCTGCTGCATGATCGGAGGAATCCTCTGATGACAGCGTCTCCACCCGGCGGCTCTCCCTAGATGCAAAGGACTTTTCTCGGGCAAGTTTCAATCGCTCCTCATTGACATACCGCTCCCTGAGGGCGCCGCTCGCAGCTTTGAGCATGGCCATGAGGTCTCCTTGCACCCGGACGGCCCGCTCCATTTCCTCCAGCTTTGGCCGCATGACCTGACGTTTTGTGCTCCATACACGATCATAGGCAGCCTTAAAAACGCTTCAACTCCATCTTCATTTGCTTCAGCTTCTCCTCCTCTCTCCCAATCCTTCTGATATGAGATGTTACTCTCCCCCCTGTAAGCCGCATAGTTTTCACCTGCTTTAGGACCTTTTCCCAGGTCCTCCACTGGCATGGCATCAGGACCGGTACTAAGTGTCCCTGGAGGGGTCACCTCCAACCGGATCACGGCCGGGCTCCGCCATCCTTTTTGGGATAGGCTCCAAAATTGAGCCCCAGGCTCCAGATGAGGCCTGTGGAGCTCAGGACACTCCACACACACACAGCAGTCTGCAACAACCACGCCCACTTCCTTCTAACGAGGCCCAGCTGTAGGATAGCTGGAGGAATCCTAGAAGGGTGTTAATTGCTAGGCTGCTCCCCAACCCTTAGTGTGCACCAGATTGTATATAAAATTCATGTCTGCCCGTGTGTGTGGTCAGCCAGCTGGATTGGAGTGGAGTCTCCCTCCAGTGGTGGCCAGAGGTAGTGCGGGCTGTGATAGTATATCACGGCCAGTCTTATATATGTATATTATATTATTCCGATTAACTCCCCCTTATTCCCTCTTACCCCAAGTAATGGCTGCACGTGAGCGCCTCGGTTAGCTAGTCGCTGTGGGCGTGTGCGTCTGGGTTGGATCCGTGACACCATAAAATCAGATTTCTTCATAAATGTAGTACAACGTGTATTCTGCTCCGTGTCTTTGGTAGAAGCATAGCTGAATCCGTGGATATTGATTGGTCTGTGTGAAGTTATGGCGTCTACAAACTATGGGATATAGAATGGAATTTATGCAGCTTTTACGTCGCTGTTACTTTCTGACTGCCGATCACATTTCTTGAGGCACTAAAATGCCCGGACCTTACAAACATCCCCAAATGTCCCCTTTATGGGAAGGATACATCCCAAGGTATGTGCTGAGAGGCATGTTGTGTCCATGGAACATTTACAGTTTTTGCCATAAGTTATTGGAAAATGAAAAACAAAATCTATTTACACCAAGTTGTCATTTAATGAGCTATTTCTGGCACACGCCATGGGGATGATGTGGAATTACACCCCAAAACACATTCTGCTACTTCTCCCCAGTATGAGGACACCACAAGTGTGAGACTTTCTGGCAGCCTTGCCACATACAGGTCCCACAATCCAATGACCACCTTAAGGAGGCTTTGTCAACCATCTTACGGTGACAGGATGGGGGGGGGGTAAAATCTGAATCTCCAGTCACTTGCTGGGGATTCAGATTTTTAACAATGCTGCAGACGTGTTATTTCCCCACATTCCCCACCGCTATACAGCCGGAGTGTGTGGACTTTAGTAAATCCGAATGTCGGCTGTCATGTGGAAGTGATACAAGTTGTTGTGAAGCCGCCTATCAATCCCACACCCACCACTGATATGTGCCCCTCCCCCCGACACCATGTGGGACAGCAGAACCCGGTGCTGTCATGGTGGGTGTCACTGGGAAGGAAGAGAGGGAGCTCAGAGGACCTCCTATACACAGACCAGGACGTGACATGTACATTGGGGTGCCTACATAGGAACACAGTGACCCCCACACACGTTACATATCAGCGCACACGCCGGAGGAAGAGTAATGATTGGAGCACCAGTGCTCCTGTGTAACTCTATACTGATGACCTGGAGGGGCTATTAAAGCGTTCCAAGTGCACACAGTGTTACGGCTTGACATGTTGGGAATCCCATTTCCTCGGCACAACCTCATCTTTTATATTTCACCAGAAAATAGGTCATGAATTGCATTTATGTGCTCAGAAATAAACGTTACTATATTGTTCCTGAAATGTTGCCTTTCATAAACTGTTGTGCTAATATCATGTAACATAGAAAATGACAACTCCCAACATTGTATTATATAGGGTGTCTGCTATCAAAGAATACATCAGATTTGGGGTTTAGTGATCTTCAGGAATAAAATGATTTTTAAAAGTGTAAACAAAAAAAAAAAAAAAAAAATCTCCCCAGGACTCCATGGACCCCTTCATTCCACGCCGTCTCCAGGAACCGGGAAACCACAGAGAAGCCAAGTGTCCCCCGACTTCCTCTCCAGGCTGGGATGTCACTCTGGTTAAGTGCCACCTACAGGGGAAGAAGCAGACTGCACCGGCCTACATCTGCTCTATGCTTTGTCCGATCAGGATGGCGGCCATTTCTCCCTGAACACAGAGCGCCCTAAACACGAGGTAAACGTGGTGCAGCATTGAGCCCCGTCCAGCTGTAGTGTAGACTTTGACAGGCTGCAGGCAGCGGGGCTGGACGCTGTACCTGTGCCTACCAGGTGTATTATAATGCCAGCATTGCACCCACAGGGGCCGGACCCCCCATGTACAAGGGGCCTAAGAGATACCATCAGCTTGTGTCCCATTCCACCAGACTCCTAGAACTGGAAGAGGACATTTTTGGGGGGGATGTGTTGTAGAAGAACCCAGACCACGGTATTGTGCGGTGAAAATATCATCCAACTTTATTCATCATATATATGTGACACTTTAACAACAGAAGGAAAGAGATAGATTGTTTACATTTCAAGGATCTATTTATACCATTTATATCATCTATGCTAAGAAACTGATTAACATATGACACGCCCCTCATTAATACCAGCCCCACCCACTTATGTTTCCCTCTAAACATCCAAATCCCTGTAACTTCCCAGAAGACACTTTCATCTTTTATCCATAACAAGCTGATTGGGTACAAGAGAACCCCGAGCCCCTCCTGCTCATTCCCACACAACAAGTCCATGTCACCATCTACAAGGTGAGAGGACCTGAAGGAGAACAAGACCATGACCACCAGGACCATCGCCTGACTGAAGCCATGCTCACATTTCTTTCTAATGCTGCTTCTATGGTCTACTCAGATACAGATTTGGCAGATGTACATTCGTGTCTTCAAGGAGCTGATCAAACATGATCTGTGCTTGACCATCTTTTTGGGGACCAGAGGTGACATTAGGGGTCTGATAGACCTCTTGTGTTTCTTTAAAGAGGATCTGTGACCAGCAATATGTTATCACATGCGAGGCTATTAACCCCCTATATGGCAATAATAAAGTTCAGAGAAAGAAAAGTGTAAAGTAACACACACTGTAAATGAAAAAACACACAAAACACATTTTAAAGCCCCCAGTTCCCGTATACATGAGCAATTGCAAGGGTTGGGTGCGGTTATGTAGGAAAACATCAATCACACTACACATTGTACATATCTCTGCACACACCAGAGGGAGAGGAATAACTCTAGGGCCATCATTCATGGTTCACTATATAAACTGATGACCTGTAAAGGCTTTTAAAGCGTCACCTATGGACAATATTTGGTACTGAAGTTTGTCACCATTTCACAAGCACATGACATTTTTAAAGCTTGACATGTTTGGTATCTATATACTTGATGCCAACCTCATCTTTCATTTTTCAAAAATGGGTCATATATTGTGTTTTTTGTGCACTGGAATTATTGTTAGTGTTTTTTTTACTGAAAATATGCATTTTCATAGACAGCTGCGCTAATATTGTGTGACAAAAAATTTTAACCACCACCATTTTATTCTCCAGGGTCTCTGCTTTCAGAAAAAAAAAAAAAAATGTAGGGGGCTTTAAATAATCTTCTGTTCTAACAATGTGAATGTAATCATGTGCATAAACAAGCAAAATCAACTGGCAGCGAAAGACACAACAGCAATGTATAAAATTATCATCAAATCTATAGTAGCAACTAATGGCCTAAGAAGCAAAGCCACCATATTACTCAACCAAGTTCCAACTAAACCCATCCAAGAAAATGGATCCCACTTCCCCCCACCCAGGTGACTGTTGGAACTCCTTTACCTTGTGTAGATATCCCCTTCTGAGATCCTCATGATCTAATATAAATGTACAACACTCTCTGACACCAGATTGTAGACTCCACCTTGATCTTCTGAGAGATAATCAGCCGCCATGCAGTTCTGTGACACCACCTTAGGTGATGGAGCCACTTCTGCTGTCAGCTCTGCTATACCATCAATGGTGTCATTGGTTATCTGATCCATGACTCCAGTACACCGGTTCATCTTACTTACTTATCTTAGATTACTTAGATTCCCCATCCCGTCTATGAAGGGCTCACTGCATAAAAACATCTCCACTCCAGTGAAAATGTTTCTTCTCACTGGAAGGCCAGGGGAGTATTGGGAGAAATTGAGGCTTTCCCTTACAGATATGGGGGAGGGGCAACATAACCTAAAGTACAACTATGGGTGGAATTGAAGGGAAGCCATTTTAGGGTGCTCCTTCCACACAAGAAGCAATGTATATGGAAGGACTAGGAATCCATTAGACCAATGGGGATTAAACATTCTGCAATACATTGAGACACCATGAAATGTTACTGGCCTGTGATTGGCTCTCCTATTGTTAGTGAAGTGAGACTCCCCTTGTCGGTGTCATTAATGGAAAGAAACCATGTGAAATGTTTCTACCCAAATCCAAAAAGGTGACACCCTTGGTTAGGTACCCATCCTACTATTCCTGATAGGAGTTTGCAGTCCCTGCTACTACAGGAAACATGCGGGCGATCATTTACACCTTTTACAGCAGGACAGTAAATATCAGAACACAATTCAAACATCAGACCAGCAACAGGTTCTCTATAAGGTCCAACCCCCCATATGAATGACAACTGACAGTTGTGAGCACCCACAGCATTGTTATAGGATTTGCCCCAACCCCTCCAACTGCCATTTTTTGCCAAAAGGCTTAACCTCCTACAGGAAGTAAAAAAAAAAAAATCTACTCGGAAAAAAAAAAAAAACTGCTCTGCTAATGACAGATTTGATTATTAACCTCGTACCACCCTCCCACCCTCCATATAAGGTAATGACGGGCACAAGGCGGTTCTCTCGTTCTGGGAGGTTGTCATATGACGTCCTCCCACTCTAACCGCACGTACGTGGCTGCGGGGAGCGCGCAGCGTGGCGATCAGTGGTGCGCTGTGTGTCCCTCTCGGATACAGCTTATCACTGATCAATGGAAAGAGCCGAAGATGTTGGCTCGGTCATGTGATCAGCTGTGTCCAATCTCAGAGCTTATCACATGTAAATAGGGAAATGCCGGTTATCATCATTTCTTTCCTCATGAGCTGACACGCTGACAGAGGAGAGCTGGTAATCGGCATTCCTCAGAGGGAATATGTACACTGATCATCAGGGCACTGATGATCAGTGTGCCCTGATGATCAGTGTAACCCCAGCAGTGCCACCTGTCAGTGCTCATCCATGCCACCTGCTAGTTCTCATCAGTGTCACATCAATGCCACATATCAGTGCCTTCTAGTGCACGTCAATGCCACATATCACATACCTATTAGAATGACAGAGATGCGAAAATCGCTAATTTTTCCCATTCAAAAATGGCGGTCGAAGCCTCCAGTCATTAGGAGGCATTGACTTAAAAGGAGTGGCAAGTGAGACGTCTGTATCCCTTCAGACGAAGTCCGGAAGTGACAAAACGTGTTAGGGGAGTGACATCAAGACGCACGCACGCAGACCGGAAGTGTTTGCCAACGGCCATTTTGTTTTATCCACACAATGGTTTTTTACATTGTTTGGTGGAAATCGCCTAGAGCCATGTCTGGAGCTGAAAATATCTATGTTTAAATGTAAGTGATTAATAAATCTATCCCTATGCTTTGAACTATCAGTCCTGAGACCATTATTCTCTCTTCTGAGGACCTTGGAAAAATGCCTTTGAAGAGAGTTTGGAGGATTTCTGATCCATAGTATTGTCAAAGCTTTTCATACTCACAGAGGGTAATAGTATTTAGTAGTATTGTGTGCTGGTTGATGGTGTGCACAGAGTTGTAGGGATCACTGAGTGTTCACAGCTGATTTGTGTTTATGTGCACTATAAGAAAGGGGTTTTTTATTTGAATAATGTATTCATTATTATATAAATACATATATAATTTTTTGCACGATATTGAGAGTTGCACTGGGTGATTATTTTATTTTACTATGGTAATGCACTAGATTTTGTATCTTTTATTTTTGAGGTTTTTACTGGATGAATAGGAGTCAATTCCTTTTATATGATGAAAAATTTGAAAATTTGGGATTTTTTGGACACTTTTTTTGTTTTTTGGACTTTTGTGATTTTTTTTTTGAACACTTTGTTTTAATTTAGTTTATTTTATTGTCTCTCTCAATATTTCACAAAAAGGTTTATATATAACAAATGCCACCTGCTAGTTCTCATCAGTGTCACATCAATGCCACATATCAGTGCCTTCTAGTGCACATCAATGCCACAACCTCAGTGCCCATCTGAGCTGCCTTTCAGTGTCACCTATCAGTGCCAGTCAGTGCCACCTATCAATGCCAGTCAGTGCCACCTATTAGTGCTGCCAATCTGAGTTAGTGCTGCCTTTCAGTGCCCATCATGATGCCTGTAAATGCGCATCAGTGCTACCTACCAGTGCCTCCTCATCAGTGCCCATCAGTGCTACCTAATATTGTCCATAAGTGCAAACTATCAGTGCCCATCACTGCAGCTTGGGGATGTGAAACTAACTTGTGACACCTGAAACTTCTTTAATATCTCTTTTCTTCCAGAATTTAATCAATGCTGAAATTTGTGAATCATCCGGTGATAGATTAGACCGGCATTAACTGTAAAAGTTTTTGCCACATTGAGAGCATTAAAATGACTTCTCTCCAGTGTGAATCCTCTGGTGTGTCTGATAAGATTTGACTTCACTGTAAAAGCTTTATCACATTCAGAACACTGATATGGCTTCTCTCCAGTGTGACTCTTCTGGTGTCTGATAAGATTTGACTTCACTGTAAAAGCTTTATCACATTCAGAACACTGATATGACTTCTCTCCAGTGTGACTCTTCTGGTGTCTGATAAGATTTGACTTCACTGTAAAAGCTTTATCACATTCAGAACACTGATATGGCTTCTCTCCAGTGTGAATCCTCTGGTGTGTGTGTGATCAGATTCATGACTTCACTGTAAAAGCTTTATCACATTCAGAACACTGATATGACTTTTCTCCAGTGTGTGAATCATCTGGTGTGTGATAAGACTTGACTTCTGTGTAAAAGCCTTATCACATTCAGAACACTGATATGGCTTCTCTCCAGTGTGAATCCTCTGGTGTGTGATAAGACTTGACTTCTGTGTAAAAGCTTTATCACATTCAGAACACTGATATGGCTTCTCTCCACTGTGAATCCTCTGGTGTCTAAGGAGATGTGACTCCTGTGTAAAAGCTTTATCACATTCAGAACACACTGATATGGCTTCTCTCCAGTGTGAATCCTCTGGTGACAGATAAGATATGACTTCTGTAAAAGCTTTATCACATTCAGAACACTGATATGGCTTCTCTCCAGTGTGAACTCTTTGGTGTACTATAAGCTCACTCTTTCTTATAAAAGTTTTGTCACATTCAGAACAAGGATATGGCTTCCCTCCATTGTGAACCTTCTGGTGTGTGATATATTTTCTCTCCATTGTAAAATCTACAAACAAGAAGTAGTTTGAAATGACTCCTCTTATGTATACTTGGGTTGGACTTTATTGTAAAGCCATTGTCACTTCCAGAACACTGAAATTACTTTTCTCCTGCTGGATCAATGTGGAAGAGGATCCAAACCATGACTTTTAGAACACAGATATGACTTGTATCCCGTGTGTGAATCCTCCAGTGAACTGCAATAAAGACTTTCAGTCAATTAAGACACCCACGTGTTTTATTTTCCATGTGACTCAGCTGTATTCATGAAGACCAAAATGTCCAAAAACTGGTTCATCAATCTACCTGTAGAGAAAGAAAAAATAAATCTATATAAAGGGCTACATAAAGTTGCTTTCTATTTTTAATGTTCATTACTAAATATATCTTATGAATAGAAAGAATATGTACAGCATTATCTACAGTATTTTTTTTTAATCAAATAGATTTTATTAATAAAGTTTATAAGTGCGCACAGTATTCCCAACATTCAGCCCAGACAATGGAGTCATACATTCTCACGTATAGGCAGTTGTGGCACTGTTACAGATCATACAGAACAATAACTTGCTTTGTCTATGGTGTCACTTTTACCTTTTATAAACAAATGAACAGAGAAAAGAAGAAACAACCTAGAACAATTCAGCTGTACACGGCAAGTAACTCCCCCCAGTACATACATAGATAGCTGACACCGATCAATGAGGCCTGTGTCTACAGGATCATACCCCAAGTATCAGTCTCTCCATGTAGTCACCATTCAGTAGGATACAACTGGCCGTTCTCCTCTATGGGGCTAAAAGAGCTAAGATTTAAAAGCCTATGAAGAACTAACTAGAAGTGAACAAGGAGTATCCAGCCAGTTCTGCCAGACATACATCTCCTGGGGGAATTACAATGTTGGCAACTTTGTTTTTTCACATGTTAATGTGAGAGTTCACCTGCTCAATCCACTGTTGTCTGCTGGGAGTTTGAGATGATAGCCAAGATCGGGATATTTTTTTATGGTCAATAAACAGCAGCCTCACTATTGCTATATGACTTGTAATAGGAGGAGGTGTAAAATAATTCCTCCTCTATTGAGACCAAGAGGCACACCCGAGGAATATTGAATACTAACATTATAATGCTGGTCATATCGTTCCACTTTTTGAATAATTTTGGACATCTCCAAAACATGTATCAAATCCCCGACATCACCGCTACAATTGGGGTCATAAGGGGAAATCCCTCCTGTCCTAGCTGAACAATTGGGCTGGGGTCCAGAAAGATCTATGCAAAAGAAATGACTGAGTTTCTGTGAAGAGGACAGAGAGATGAGAGGTATGGAGGTCAAAATCACCTCCCATTACTATCTCTCTTATTTTCTCTATTTATCTTCTGTCTCCCATTTCCTTCTACAAGTCGAGTAAGAATCAAAAGACTGGAATAAATATATGAGAGATCATCATGCCTTTCCCACTGGTGCCATCTGAAGCCCATTAACAAGTGTAAGAGTGATGTGAAATCTGTATCTGATGGAAGTAGCAATCGATGGATGGGATCTAATGTGTCTACTAAGTCCCACCTGGTAAGATGTTGAAGTTGGGCAGCTATAATATAAAGTCTAACATTTGGTATTGCTAGGCCTCCTTGGTCTTCACCATACTGTAGAGTAGTGAGTTTGATTCTAGCTGACGGCTTCTTCTAAATGAGTTCCCCAAACTGGGAGTCTATACTGGAGAACCACTTACGAGGTGTCCACATGGGAGAATTGTGGAGTATATAGAGAGGAATTGTGGGGTCCATATCTTCTCTTGTTCATAGATTTTATTGGAAAGATATAATAGTTTACAAGAGCTCATAACAATGTGATTGCAGGACTCACCAACAGTAAGTCAGAAGGGGTACAACCCTTAGAGGTAACGTACAGGTTGTAATTTGTACAGTACAAATAATATCTTCATACATTAAAGTGGAGTTCCAGTGAAAATAAAAAAAAAATTAAAGTCATCAGCTGCAAAAACAGTAGCTGCTGACTTTTAAAAAATAGACACCTACCTGTCCTTCAATCTCGTGGTGTCCTCCCCCGCAGCCCGTTTCACTGGCTGCCCTGTGTTTCCAGTGCCGGCATCTTCAAAGTGGGCACCCAGCTGTGACAGCTTGCAGCTTCAAGAGCGAGTATCTCTGTGCTTTGTGAATGGTCCTGTCCCAGAATACTACAGGGAGGGAGGGGGGAGGACAACAGATCACCGAGGTCAGGGGTGGGATAACTGCGGCTCTCCAGCTGTTGCAGGACTACAAGTTCCATCATGCCTCTGCAAGTCATAGGAGTCATGCTTGTAACTTCCGGTCTTTTAATGCCTCATGGGAAATGTAGTTCCACAACAGCTGGAGAGCCACAGTTTGCCCACCCCTGACCTAGGTGATTGCAGCAGAAGTGGGAACGAGTACTTGTCAACTTCAGGTACGCCCCCCCCCTCAAAAGGTGCCAGTTCTTATTGGGAGTGGGGTCCTTAAAGCAGGACTTCCCCTTTTGGGTGGAGCTCTGCTTTAACTTCAGCAAGAGATAACAGTGCTATAGTATCAAGGGGGGAGTGAATGTAGAGACTGAAACATGTTATATACTCTATAATATCATTTCTGGTACTCTCACAGTGGGAGTATAGATTTAGTACTTCAACCTGTATGCAGATATCAGTGGCAGACGAGTGGGTGACCTGTCCGCCTCACTGAAAATTCAAACTGATAGTGTAGGTTCCCCCAACTGGGAAAAAAACCCATAAGGGATAAAGAGCTAATGAGAGGAAAGGTGAAAAGGAAGAGAGCAATGGAGAGATAAGAGCAAGAGTAGTGAAGAAAGGGGTACAGATAAGGGGGGAGGAGAGGAGGTCCCCAGGGGGGAGGGTGTGTGCCTGTATAGAGTAGCAACTGAGTAGTGGGTTACCTAATGGACTCAGGACTACAAAGAGAGTAAGGTTTCATCAGAGTTTGAGGGTAGGAAATGGTCAACCCATGGTTGCCATAGTTGTTCATTTTTATGCACTCTGTCTAATAGGACGGCTTCTACTTTGACATGTATCGTGGCTCGAGTGACACTATTCTTAGTTTCAGTGGTATTGAGGTGGGGGGATTTCCAGGCCTTCGCTATGGTTTGCTAGCCGTGGTGGTGACCTACAGGAGTAGTTTGAATTGCCAGTGTGTCACTTCTTGGGCCTTTTGCAAGTAAATGAATGGACACTGGTCAACCGACCCCAGTCCAGTGTTGAGGAATGGCCTCAGCTGCCATTCTAGCCACGCCCTCTGATGCATTTCACCCCGCCCACTAGGGCTTGGTCACACTGCATCCATCCCTTTACTTGTATTGGCTGACACTGGAATCGCTCTGACTCATGCTCCCCTCTTCTCACTTGCCGGTGGGGTGATCCCTTTCCTTCCATCCATAGCTTGCAGACACACCCATAAGGTATACTTCTTGGGGCTTGTTATTAAATGAGGCAGTGGCCGGATGGATATATATACTGTAACTTCTTCATAAAGAACTGTAGGCATATGGAATATTTTGCACCAATACGTTTGAAAAAGCGGGCAGGTCCACCACATGTGAAGGCTGGTAACTGCTTCAGAGCAGCCACAAAAACAAGTCAGGGATTAGGATGGAATGAATGTAGTAATCTGGGCAGGGACCAGGTACCTGAGGGGAGAGGTCTTTGCTATAGGCAGCACTGGTCACACATATATATATTAGGGCATCAACTCTTGTCAGCGTCAGCTCTGAGGAAAGGGACACATCCCCCGAAATGCATCAGCAGGCTGACAACACAACCAGTCGGACTCTGCCATCAGTTTGGGCCATTGTGATGAACCATCCCTTTGCGATAACATTTTGTCCTTTCTGTTCTGGTTTTCTCCCCCTTGTTAAGTGGTCTTCCCATTCTCCTCTTGGTAAATGGTCTTCCCATTCTCCCCTTGGTAAAGCTGTATATGTTTAGCAGCTGTTATGTAGACAGACATTCTACACTGTTTGTTTAGGGAAATGTGACCTTGTAATCTTTCACTTCTATAGAGTTCATACTGTATTGTTGGGTTGTAGGGTTTTGTTGTGGGTGGGGAAAACTCGGTGCCAGGCTGTCTGGTGGGGAAGGGGGTGAAGCTGTATATACTGAACTGTATAAAGATTGATTCATTTCACCCTACACAAAGTTCCGACTCGTGGTTTGGGATAGCAGGGAAGGATTGGTTTTGAGCTCTAATACCTGCCTTGGCAGAACACTGGAAGACTTGCAGGGGACCATTGGCTGAGATGCATCGCTCTGCACGAGGAAGCCCAGGCAGAACGGTTCCGTCACAACTGGTTGGCAGTGGTGGGATCTTTCTCATTGCAGAGAAAGTCCAAACCACCAACCAGGACCCCATCTTTTTCACGGAGACGTCCCTGCTCAGCCAGATGGATATTCGGGACCTCCGGAAGCCAGCTCTCCAAAGCCTGCTTGTTGCTCGGGGAGGTATCGCTGGCTGCAAGACCAGAGAGGAACTGTTGGACGAAATTATGGCCCTGAACCAAATGGATGCGCACCCCACTTTACCTGATGCACACTCCACTACGCTTGAAGCGAACACTGCTCCACCAGAAGTGAACTCTGCTTCACAAGAGGAGTTGGAGGAACAGAGGAGCTCATTGGCCCCTGAAACGCCAGGCCCACTTAGCACCGTACGGAGACCCCTATACCATTCAGATTTACGACAAGAGGTGGAGTGGCGTTTGGCTCTGTTCGGCAGCTCTCCCACCTCCGAAACAGATTTCTAAGGCCCTGGACGATGTCACCCAACTGCAGCTTAGTCACTCCCGGTCATCAACTGAGGGCTCGTTCTGGGAGGGGATTACCTCCTGCCTTCTCCAGACTGCAACTGGACCAAAGAAAATTCCCTACGCTGCTGTTAAAACTTTATCGGAGGTGGATGGGGACATTGACAGATTTTTTCAGGACTTTGAACGGTTGTGCACCATCCATGGTGTAGCAGCCCAAGACCGGGTCCCCATTTTGAGCAGCAAGCTAACTGGTCTGGCTGCAGACACATTCAGGACTGTACCCGACAGCTACTGCTTGGATTATTGCAGCCAAAATGGCATCCGGAGTGGCCGCATGATCACCAGCTCCAGCGCCCACCCGCTGGCAGCAGAATCTGGAACCCCACCGGAGATCCTGCCGACACCCAGGAGGGGTGCTCAGTCCCTCCGGCAGAGCTCCGAAAAACCTGCGGCCTACCGCAGCCTGCAAACCCACGGTCTGTCCTGCCGGCCGCCGTCACGAACCAGGACGCCGCCACACCACCACTCTTCTCCAGTGAGAGAGGGGAAGCAGCCATCACCCCACCGAAGCTGCCACCACCAACTCAGGTACCCAGGGAAGCCACCGCCACAGGGAGGGAGAGCCCCTACCTCCAGCTCCTGTTCCCATCTACCCTGCCTACACTAGAGGGAAAGCCACCAGCTCCTGTCCCGCCTGCACTGTTAGGGGATGCCACCAGCACCTAGAGGGGGCCATAGCAGCGCAGAAGGCTCCAAAGACCACCACAGGCAACCCACATGGCAGCACCACCACCCAGGCAGCCGCAGCCCCCGGAAGGCCCCCACACGGCATCATCACTACTCTACCAACCTCCCGACCTGGTACGACCACACCACCTGGGACACCACTCCGTGGCCTGGCGCGACCGCACACTTGCAATCCCCCCCCAGCCTTACGAACACCCCAGCGGACTCCCTGGACCTCTCTCTGCCGGCACCAAGAGCCACCCCTGCAAGACCAGGCTGCCATAGCCCCCGAAAGGATCCAGCACGGTATCACCACCACACCGACCCCAGCACCACCCATGACCACTACCCTGGCACGGCCGCTCAACCTGAGGCTCAGGCGCCCAGGCCTCCACCCGGACAGCAGCAAATCCCCAAGGCTCCCTACAGCATCCCCTGCATCCACCAACCCTCATCCTTCTACGTGGGACCTCCACCTGGACCCTGAACCCTGCCAAGCAAGTCTCCGCAAGAGCACGCGCACCCTCCCGCAAGATACAGCAACACAATGCTCCTGATCCGACCACCCAGACACCACTCACGCCGACCCCAACCCAGCTCGACCCAAAGGACAAGAAATAGCAGCACAATGCTCCAGATCCGACCACGCAGAGACCACTCACACCGACCCCAGCTCAACTTGACCTAAAGACTAGAACCCTAGATGTAAGACACCACAACGAGAAACCTCACTGCATGCCAGACTGTCTCCAGTCAAGCCCCCCTGGAAACCATCCATCCACATCCGATCCCCTCTCCCTTCTTCTCTAAACTCCAGCTACCGGAAGACACAGCGACGAGATACACCTCTGCACTCTGGACTATCAGCAGCCAAGCCTCCCACCACTCCTATCCACCACCCCGTGCACCTCCCTAAAATGCCTCTTCCACTCCTCCTCATATTCCTCTCCTCCATTCCCAAAATCTATTCTCTATATCCCTCTGCTCCTCCCAAACAACTGTATATTGTGTCCTCTCTGCTTCTTCCTTCGCCCCTCTATGGCACCCACCACCTCCTCCTAATACTCCACTTTCCCACTGACCCGAACACCTCCACTGGTAGACTTACACGCTCCTGCACATGCTGCTCCCATGCCACCTTTCTCACCCTTCTTCTCCTAACCGCAGGGGACATCTCCCCGAACCCTGGCCCTCCACCACCTCGCTCACCCACACAGCACCCTCCCGTTTCCACATCCTGTCGCAACCCCCCTCAACCTAGTATCTGTCCCCCTGCTCCCTAAAACCACCCCCTGTTCTCATGTGCACTCCTGAACGCCCGATCGGTGTGCAACAAGCTCACCGCCATCCACGACCTCTTTGTTTCCCGCTCCTTCAACCTCCTAGCGATCACGGAAACCTGGATCCAGGCCACTGACTCTACCTAGCCTGCTGCACTCTCCTACGGAGGTCTCACCTGGACCCACTCACCCAGACCCAATGGTCGTAAAGATGGTGGGGTTTGTCTGCTTCTGTCACCACAGAGCACCTTCCGAGTTCTCTCAAACCCCCCCTCTATCCTTCTCCTCCTTCGAGGCCCACTGCATCCGACTATTCTCCCCACCCCCCCTGAAGATTGCTGTAATCTACCGGCCTCCTGGACCCGTATCCCGCTTCCTTGATGACTTTTCCTACTGGCTACCCTTCTTTCTCTCCTCTGAGCTACCCACCATCATCCTTGGGGATTTCAACATCCCTGTTAACATCGACAACTCGGCCACATCCCATCTCCTCCACTTAACCTCCTCCTTTGCACTTGCACAGTGCATACAATCCACCACCCACTCCGACGGTAAAATCCTGGACCTTGTCTTCTCCCACCACTGCGCTCCCCACAACCTCACAAACACCCCCTTCCCTCTCTATGACCACAACCTTTTTACCTTCTCTATCTCCTCGTCCTCTAATGCCTACCCCTCCAAAATGCCATACTACTACCAGCCGAAACCTCGGCAACCTTAACCCTGCCCCCTCCACTCTGCAGCTGATCAACTCCACGACAGCATCCTCCCCCTGTCCTTCCGCGACCTGGCTACGACTGCCTATAACAACTCGCTGTCAACCGCCCTTGACTTACTAGCGCCTTTAACCACATGAAACATCAGACCCCGACCGCTCCAACCCTGGCAGACTGATCACACCAAAACTCTCAAACTACACAGTTGTGACCTGGAGCGACTATGGCGCAAAACCAAATCCCAACAAGCCTTCACCCGCTATAAATCTGCCTTGCACACCTACACCTCCTCCCTCCATGCAGCCAAACAAGCCTACTTCCTGACCCTCATCAAGACCCTCTCCTCCAATCCTCGCCGACTCTTCTCCACCTTCAACTCTCTACTCTTGCCACCCCCACCCCACCTCCACCCAGCACCTCACTCAAGGTTCAATTTGAGGAAATGGAGCAACATCCAGTCTGATATGTCGTTCAGTAGGTGGGTGATACGGGCAGAGACTGAAGGGGTGAGGCGAGGGGTGGAGAGGTAAATTTGTGTGTCATCGGCATAGAGGTGATAGTTGGGGCACAGTCTCTGATGGGGGTGCTGCTGCTGACGGAGTGCGGCTTCGAAAGAGTGCGAAGCAGTTAAACACAGCAGTCTAATTATGCCTTCTCTACTTTCACAGGTAAATGCACCTCTCCTGCCTCTGCTCCTAACTCAAACGCATTGACTCCTGCTGTTTTCCCCCTGGGTAAATGCACCTCTCCTGCCTCTGCTCCTAACTCAAACGCATTGACTCCTGCTGTTTTCCCCCTGGGTAAATGCACCTCTCCTGCCTCTGCTCCTAACTCAAACGCATTGACTCCTGCTGTTTTCCCCCTGGGTAAATGCACCTCTCCTGCCTCTGCTCCTAACTCAAACGCATTGACTCCTGCTGTTTTCCCCCTGGGTAAATGCACCTCTCCTGCCTCTGCTCCTAACTCAAACGCATTGACTCCTGCTGTTTTCCCCCTGGGTAAATGCACCTCTCCTGCCTCTGCTCCTAACTCAAAATTGCTTACACTCCTGTTATATTCAGAACAAATGGTGTATTTTATATTTTGTGTGTATGTTGAGCAGTCCTCACCTTCAGTTGCACCCAGTTTACGACTGTAGCCTGGTTCCTATGAGACATCCCCCAACATTCATGTGAGCCTTATCAGCTACTAATTGGGGTGGAGTTGAATGCTCATTTGAGCATCTCCCTATAAATTCAGATCAGCTCATGGGGGAGATCTCTGATGGGGGGCACAGTCTCTGATGGGGGTGCTGCTGCTGACGGAGTGCGGCTTCGAAAGAGTGCGAAGCAGTTAAACACAGCAGTTGAACTAAAGCAGGAGAAAGACACAACAACAGCAAGAAACTCTACTGCATGCTGGACAGACTGCAAGCAAACACCCTGGGAAACAACATCTCTTACATGCCTGAGTCCCACTCCGTGTACCTTTATATAATACACTCCTCTTCATACTACTACCTCTGTTCCCAAATCTCATTTCTTTACCCCTCTGCTCCACCCCAAAACCTGCACATCTCCCCCTCATTGCTATCATCTCCCTACTACTGCTCTCATCACCCCCCACAATGCCTCTTCTACTCCTTCTCATTTTCCTCTCCTCCATTCCCAAAATCCATTCACTATATCCCTCTGCTCCTCCTAAACATTTGTATATTGTGTCCTCACTGCTTCCTTCGCCCCTCTATGGCACCCACCACCTCCTCCTCCTATTATTCCACTCTCCCACTGACCCGAACACCTCCACTAGGAGTTTCTCACGCTCCTGCACATCCCGCTCCCATGCCACCTTTCTCACCCTTCTCCTCCTCCTAGCCGCGGGAGACATCTCCCCGAATCCTGGCCCTCCACCTCCCTCACCCGCACAACACCCTCCCGCCGCCGCCATGTCCTACCGCAACCTAGTATCTGTCCCCCTGCTCCCTAAAATCTCCCCCCCGTTTTCATGTGCACTCCTGAACGCCCGATCGGTGTGCAACAAGCTTACCGCCATCCACGACCTCTTTGTTTCCCGCTCCCTCAACCTCCTGGCGATCACGGAAACCTGGATCCAGCCCACTGACTCTACCTCCCCTGCTGCACTCTCCTATGGAGGTCTCACCTGGACCCACTCACCCAGACCTAACGGTCGTAAAGGTGGTGGGGTTGGTCTGCTCCTGTCACCGCGGAGCACCTTCCGAGTCCTCCCAAACCCCCCCTCCCCTATCCTTCTCCTCCTTCGAGGCCCACTGCGTCCGACTATTCTCCCCAACCCCCCCTGAAGATTGCTGTGATATACCGGCCTCCTGGATCCATACCCCGCTTCCTGGAAGACTTCTCCTCCTGGCTACCCTTCTTCCTCTCCTCTGAGCTACCCACCATCATTCTTGGGGATTTCAACATCCCTGTCAACCTTGACAACCCGGACACAGCCCGTCTCCTCCACTTAACCTCCTCCTTTGCACTTGCACAGTGCATACAATCCACCACCCACTCCGACGGTAATATCCTTGATCTTGTCTTCTCCAACCGCTGCGCTCCCCACAACCTCACTAACACCCCCTTCCCTCTCTCTGACCACAACCTGATCACCTTCTCTATCTCCTCGTCCTCCAACAAAAACCCCTCCAAATGTCACACTACTACCAGCCGTAACCTCCGCAACCTTAACCCTGCCCCCCTCCACTCTGCAGCTGATCAACTCCACGACCGCATCCTCCCCCTGTCCTGCCCCGACTTGGCTATGACTGCCTACAACAACGTGCTGTCAGCAGCCCTTGACTCACTAGCGCCTTTAACCACACGCAACATCAGACTCCGACCGCTCCAGCCCTGGCAGACTGATCACACCAAAACCCTCAAACGACGCAGTCGTGCCCTGGAGCGACTATGGCGCAAAACAAAATCCCAACAAGCTTTCACCTGCTACAAATCTGCCTTCCGCACCTACACCTCCTCCCTCCACGCAGCCAAACAAGCCTACTTCCTGACCCTCATCAAGGCCCTCTCCTCCAATCCTCGCCGACTCTTCTCCACCTTCAACTCTCTACTCTCTCCACCCCCACCTCCACCCAGCACCTCACTCACCGCCCTTGAGATTGCCAATCACTTCAAAAACAAGATTGACACAATTCGCAAGGACATTGCCGCAACTCACACGCCCTCTCTCAACCCGTCCCCTCTCACACAGCTACCCCCTCATCCCCCCCCCCCTCGACATTACCCGCAGGGACTTCGTCACTGCTCAAACTCCCTCCGACCCCATTCCCCTCACTCGGCTACCCCCTCATCACCCCTCTCCCACGGCCCCACCACTGCTCTGACCTCCACTCCCACCCCACCCTACATTCCTCATACTGAAGCTCCCCCAACACTCCACACCTTTGACCTTACTACCATTGAGGAAGTCTCCAAGATCCTCTCTGATGCCCGCCTCACCACCTGCCCCCTCGACCCTATCCCCTCACAATTCCTACGATCTCCCTCCCCCTCCATCCTACGCTCCCTCACCCACATCTTTAATCTCTCCCTCTCCTCCGGCACTTTCCCCTCCCCACTGAAGCATGCACACATCACCCCCATACTTAAAAAGCCCTCCCTGGACCCCAATGACCCGAACAACCTCAGACCCATCTCCCTGCTCCCACTTACATCTAAACTCCTCGAGCGTCTCGTCTACACCCGCCTATGCTCTCACCTCAACGACAACAACCTCCTCGATCCCCTACAGTCTGGCTTCCGCCCCCTACACTCCACCGAAACCGCCTTACTCAAACTCTCCAACGACCTTCTAACCGCCAAAGCTAATGGCCACTATTCAGTGCTCCTACTCCTTGACCTCTCTGCGGCCTTCGACACAGTTGACCACCCCCTCCTCCTCAAAATACTACACTCCCTCGGCCCTCAGAGATTCTGCTCTCTCCTGGCTCTCATCCTACCTGTCACAACGCTCTTTCAGCGTTACCTATAATGCTACCACCTCCCCCTCACTCCCCCTCTCTGTTGGGGTCCCTCAAGGCTCTGTCCTTGGGCCCCTTCTCTTCTCCATCTACACCTCCTCCCTTGGCCAACTCATACACTCTCACGGCTTCAACTACCACCTCTATGCCGACGACACACAAATCTATCTCTCAACCCCCCACCTCACCCCTTCGGTCTCTGCCCAAATCACACACACCTACTGAGCGACATATCAGATTGGATGTCGCTCCACTTCCTTAAACTGAATCTCTCCAAAACCGAGCTCCTTGTCTTCCCCCCAGCCCGAACCCCACCCCCCATTGACTTCTACATCACCATCCAACAACGTCAATATCAAACCCGCTCTGCAGGCCAGAGTACTTGGTGTCATTCTGGACTCCAACCTATCCTTCCAGCCCCAAGTCCAATCTTTAACAAACTCGTGCAGACTCCACCTCCGCAACATCGCCAAAATCCGCACGTTCCTAACCCCAGAAACCACTAAACAGCTCATCCACTCCCTCATCATATCACGACTCGACTACTGCAACTCCCTCCTCACTGGCCTGCCTCGCCGCTGGCTATCCCCGCTTCAGTTGATCCTGAATACGGCTGCCAGACTCATTCACCTTTCCAACCGCTCCATTTCCGCCACCCCCCCTCTCTGCCAATCCCTCCACTGGCTTCCGATTGCGCAACGGATCAAATTTAAAATCCTAACACTGACGTACAAAGCTGTCCACCATACTGCCCCCCGAACTACATCACTGACCTAATATCCAAGTACCGCCCAGCACGCACACTCCGCTCCTCACAAGACCTCCTTCTCTCTAGTTCCCTGGTCTCCTCCTCCCATGCCCGCCTCCAGGACTTCTCCAGGGTGTCACCCATCCTCTGGAACTCCCTGCCCCAACCCATCAGATTATCACCTACTCTCCTCTCCTTTAGGCGCACCCTGAAAACCCATCTCTTCAGGGAAGCCTACCTCACCCCTTGCTAACTTGCTGACCTCCTCCACTCTTCCTACCACTCCATCCCCCACAGCTATCTCCTCCTGTACCACTATCCCACCCCTTCTAGATTGTAAGCTCGAAAGAGCAGGGCCCTCGATCCCCTCATGTTTTGCATTGTATTGGTATTGTTCTGTCACATGTTCTGTCCCCCTTTGTAATGTACAGCGCTGAGTGAACTATTGGCGCTTTATAAATACTGTATAATAATAATAATAATAATAGTTGAAGCCGTGGGAGTGTATCAGTTTGCCGAGGGAGGAGGTGTAGATGGAGAAGAGAAGGGGCCTGAGGACAGAGCCTTGGGGGACCCCAACAGAGAGGGGGAGAGAGGGGAGGTGGTAGCATTATAGGTAACGCTGAAGGAACGTTGGGATAGATAGGATGAGAGCCAGGAGAGAGCGGAGTCTCTGATGCCAAGGGAGTGTAGTTTATTAAGGGGGGTGGTCAACTGTGTCGAAGGCTGCGGAGAGGTCGAGGAGTAGGAGCACTGAATAGTGGCCATTAGCTTTGGTGGTTAGCAGGTCGTTGGAGAGTTTGAGTAAGGAAGTTTCGGTGGAGTGTAGGGGACGGAAGCCAGACTGTAGGGGATCGAGGAGGTTGTTGTCATTGAGGTGAGAGCTTAGGCGGGTGTAGACTAGGCCCTCGAGGAGTTTGGATGTAAATGGGAGCAGGGAGATGGGTCTGAGGTTGTTCGGGTCATTGGGGTCCAGGGAGGGCTTTTTAAGTATGGGTGTGATGTGTGCATGTTTCAGAGGGGAGGGGAAAGTGCCGGAGAAGAGGGAGAGATTAAAGATGTGGGTGAGGGAGCGTAGGATGGAGGGGGAGGGAGGTCGTAGGAGATGTGAGGGGATAGGGTCGAGGGGCAGGTGGTGAGCTGGGTATCAGAGAGGATCTGGGAGACTTCCTCGATGGTAGAAAGGTCAAAGGCGTGAAGTGTTGGGGGGGCTTCAGTATGAGGAATGTAGGGTGGGGTGGAAGTGGAGGTCAGAGCAGTAGTGGGGCCATGGGAGAGGGAGGGGTGATGAGGGGGTAGTTGAGTGAGGAGGAACGAAGTTGGAGGGAGTTTGAGCAGCAACGAAGTCCCTGCGGGTTATGTCGAGGGGGAGGGGGGATGAGGGGGTAGCTGTGTGAGAGGGGACAGGTTGAGAGGCGTGTGAGTTTCGGCAATGTCCTTGCGAATTGTGTCAATCTTGTTTTTGAAGTAATTGGCAATCTCAAGGGCAGTGAGTGAGGTGCTGGGTGGAGGTGGGGGGGTGGCGAGAGTAGAGAGTCGAAGGTGGAGAAGAGTCGGCGAGGATTGGAGGAGAGGGCCTTGATGAGGGTCAGGAAGTAGGCTTGTTTGGCTGTGTGGAGGGAGGAGGTGTAGGTGTGGAAGGCAGATTAGTAGCGGGTGAAGGCTTGTTGGGATCTGGTTTTGCTCCACAGTCGCTCCAGGGCACGACTGTGTCATTTGAGGGTTTTGGTGTGATCAGTCTGCCAGGGCTGGAGTAGTCAGGGTCTAATGTTGCGTGTGGTTAAAGGCGCTAGTGAGTTAAGGGCTGTTGACAGTGCGTTGTTGTAGGCAGTCATAGCCAAGCCGGGGCAGGACAGGGGGAGGATGCTGTCGTGGAGTTGATCAGCTGTAGAGTGGAGGGGGGCAGGGTTAAGGTTGCAGAGGTTACGGCCTAGATCCTAGATTGTAAGCTTGAAAGAGCAGGGCCCTCGAACCCCTCATGTTTTGTTTTGTTACTGTATTGTCTCATGTTCTGTCCCCCACTACAATGTATAGCACTGAGCAAACCTTCTGCCGCCATATAAATCCTGTATAATAATAATGTTAAATGCATGTCTGCTCTCTCCCAACAATCTCATGAGCCAATACAACTAGAGGGTGCTATCCAGCAATTGAATATTGTTTATGAGAATTATCAAAGACCGTGTTAAATATATTGCTCTCTTAAAGTGGTACAACACTCAAAGGTCATTGGAAGAATTAATGAGTTTTGAGGAGCTCAATCCTGAAAGAGACAATGTAGTGGAGCGAACAAAGACAAAGGCAGAAGTGGGAATAACACAGCTCCATGAATCCAGATCTTATCACTCTGCATCTACTATACAGAGATCGCCTAAAAGTGAGCAGAGTAGGCGATACATTGGGGTAGAGAGTTCCAGAGGATGGGGGAAGCTCTGGAGAAGTCCTGGAGATGAGCATGGGAAGAGGAGACAAGGGAGCTAGAGAGCAGGAGGTCTTGTGAGGAGCGGAGAGTACGGTTTGGGTGATATTTGGCGACAAGATCGGTGATGTAATTTGGGGTGGAGCTATATGTTATGGCTTTATATGTTATTGTTAATGTTTTTAATTTTATTCGTTGAGCAATTGGGAGCCAGTGGAGGGATTGGCAGAGAGGGGTGGAGGACACTGGGTGAAGGCCAGTGGAGGGATTGGCAGAGAGGGGTGGCTGATACAGAACGGTTAGTAAGGTGGATGAGTCTGGCAGCAGCATTCATCATAGTCTGAAGAGGGGATAGTCTGCGATTAGGTAGGCCAATGAGGAGGGAGTTACAATAGTCAAGGCGAGATATAACAAGGGAGTGAATGAGTTGCTTAGTGGTTTCAGAGGTTAAGAACGGCCGTATCTTGGAGATGTTGCGGAGGTGAAGTCTACAAGATTTGGACAGTGATTGGATTTGGGACTGAAAGGACAGATGGGAGTCTAGGATTACACCTAGTACCCTGGCATGAGGGGAGGGACTGATGATTGTGTTATTGGTCTTGATGGAGAAGTCATTGGTGGGGGCACATGCTGGAGGGAATACTAAGAGCTCAGTTGTAAGGGTGCACAAAGTTCATCATCAAATCAACGATCCACACAAAGCACCATATGCTCAGCGTCTGGACCTAGCATGGGTCATCATAGGCAATGTCTGCCTAGACCAGGACAGGAGGTCCTACTCAGTCTCTTTCCTTAAAACACATGTTCTGTCAAATGGATGAACAACTTGTTCTGCACAATGGCCACATAAATATATCGTGAAAGAAAGACTGTTTGAAAAAGGAGCACAACGGCTGATCATACAAGACAATAAGAAAGCTCTTAATCTCTGGGATGACAACATCGGCAACACAGTGTCCGAGGTAACCACTAAAGACAATGAGTTGGCAGCTACCATAGAAAACAAAGAATTCTTGAAAACCATGAGTCAAGAGCTCTACCAACATGATTCCAACAGTTGGGTAGCACCTCTACCATATCGGACCCAAAGAAAGAGACTACCAAACAACAGCTACATGCAGAATCACGGTTTGTTTCTTTAAATCGCAGTTTGAACCAGAAGCCTGAGATGAAAAAGCACTTTGTGGACTTTATGCAGAAGGTGTTTGAGAGAGATCATGCTGAGACTGCACCTCCTCTTACGGAAGGAGAAGAATGTTGGTATCTACCATGCTTTGGGGTCTACCATCCTCGCAAGCCTGATCAGATTAGGGTGGTCTTTGACTCAAGTGCTCGTCATGAAGGTGTCTCCCTCAATGACAATCTTCTCACTGGGCCTAATCTGAACAACAATCTCATAGGAGTTTGACTTCGCTTCAGACAAGAGCCAATTGCTGTTATGGCTGACATTCAGCAGATGTTCCACTGTTTCATCGTCTGCGAAGACTACAGAAACTTCCTCAGGTTCCGATGGGACCGCAATAATGATGCCAACGATGAAGTCATAGACTATCGAATGAAGGCAAATGTTTTTGGTAACAGTCCTTCTCCTGCAGTAGCAATTTATGGACTGAGGAAAACAGCTCAAGAGGGTGAGAAAGAATTTGGATCTGATGCAAGACAGTTCATCGAAAGGAATTTCTAGGTAGACGACGGACTCAAATCTCTGCCCAATGAAGAAGAAGCTACTGACCTTCTTACTAGAACCCAGAACATGCTTGCCACTGCAAACCTCAGACTTCACAAAATCATCTCTAACAGTGACAAGGTCATGATAGCCTTTCCTTCTGATGACCATACGGTCAGTGTGAAGAAATTCCAACTAGAATCTGACCTGTTACGCAATGCAGTCTTGGATTGCTTTGGAATGTTAAACAAGACACATTCACATTTCAAGCATCAGCCTGTGACCAGCCCTTCACAAAGTGAGGAGTATTGTCTACAGTGAACAGCATTTACGATCCCTAGGTTTCATTACATCTCTCACCATTTAGGGTAGGATACTGCTGAGACAACTTACTTCTGAAAGCTCAGACTGGGATACGCCCTTACCCAAGGAGAAACAACAAAGGTGGGAATCCTGGAAACAGTCTCTAAAAGAATTAGAACAACTGAGCTCTTAGTATTCCCCCCACCCCATTAATAACAGGATTACTAGGTGTAATCCTAGACTCTCATCTGTCCTTTCAGTCCCAAATCCAATCACTGTCCAAATCTTGTAGACTTCACCTCCGCAACAGCTCCAACCTCCACAACATCTCCAAGATACGACTGTTCCTAACCACGAAAACCACTAAGCAACTTATTCACTCCCTTGTTATATCTCGCCTTGACTACTGTAACTCCTCCTCATTGGCCGACCTCATCGCAGGCTATCCCCTCTTCAGTCTATCATGAATGCTGCTGCCAGACTTATCCACCTTACTAACCATTCTGTATCTGCCACCCCTCTCTGCCAATCCCTCCACTGGCCTCCATTCAGTGTCCTCCACCCCTCTCTGCCAATCCCTCCACTGGCCTCCATTCAGTGTCCTCCATCCTCTCTGCCAATCCCTCCACTGGCCTCCATTCAGTGTCCTCCATCCTTCTCTGCCAATCCCTCCACTGGCTCCCAGTTGCCCAACGGATAAAATTCAAAACATTAACAATAACATATAAAGCCATTTATAACTCCGCCCCAAATTACATCACCGGTCTTGTCTCCAAATATCACCCAAACCATCCTCTCCACTCCTCTCATGACCTCCTGCTCTCTAGCTCCCTTGTCTCCTCCTCCCATGCTCGTCTCTAGACTTCTCCAGAGCTTCTCCCATCCTCTGGAACTCTCTACCCCAATTTATCAGACTACTGCCTACTCTGCTCACTTTTAGGCGATCTCTGAAAACCTCTCTCTTTAGGGAAGCCTATTCTGCCCTCAGCTAATAATGGAATCCTCTACTCTTCCACCCAGTCCATCCCCCACAATTACTACCTTTTGTACCACTAGCCCCTCCCCAAGAATATGTGTTGGGGTGGTATTTGGATATCAGGTAGGTGATGTAATTTGGGGCAGTATTATGGACAGCTTTGTACGTCAGTGTAAGCATTTTGAATTGGATCCGTTGGGCAATCGGAAGCCAGTGGAGGGATTGGCAGAGGGGGGTGGTGGAGTGGTTGGTAAGGTGTATGAGGAGATGACCAGAGACTGCAGACAGAGCACAGGAGATGACCAGAGATTGCAGACACAGCACAGGAGATGACCAGAGACTGCAGACATACTACAGGAGATGACCAGAGACTGCAGACATACTACAGGAGATGACCGGAGACTGCAGACATACTACAGGAGATGACCACAGACTGCAGACACAGCACAGGAGATGACCACAGACTGCAGACAAACTACAGGAGATGACCAGAGACTGCAGACATACTATGGGAGATGACCACAGACTGCAGACATACTACAGGAGATGACCACAGACTGCAGACATACTACAGGAGATGACCGGAGACTGCAGACATAGTACGGGAGACGACCGGAGACTGCAGACATAGTACGGGAGACGGCCAGAGACTGCGGACACAGTGCAGGAGACGACCGGAGACTGCGGACACAGTGCAGGAGACGACCGGAGACTGCGGACACAGTGCAGGAGACGACCGGAGACTGCGGACACAGTACAGGAGATAAGACCAGAGACTGCGGACACAGTACAGGAGATGGTCAGAGACTGCGGACACAGTACAGGAGATGGTCAGAGACTGCGGACACAGTACAGGAGATGGTCAGAGACTGCAGACACAGTACAGGAGATGGTCAGAGACTGCAGACACAGTACAGGAGATGACCAGAGACTGCGGACACAGTACAGGAGATGACCAGAGACTGCGGACACAGTACAGGAGATGGTCAGAGACTGCAGACACAGTACAGGGGAGATGACCAGAGACTGCGGACACAGTACAGGAGATGACCAGAGACTGCGGACACAGTACAGGAGATGACCAGAGACTGCGGACACAGTACAGGAGATGACCAGAGACTGCGGACACAGTACAGGAGATGACCAGAGACTGCGGACACAGTACAGGAGATGACCAGAGAGACTGCGGACACAGTACAGGAGATGACCAGAGACTGCGGACATAGTACAGGAGATGACCAGAGACTGCGGACATAGTACAGGAGATGACCAGAGACTGCGGACACAGTAAAGAAGATGATCAGAGACTGCAGACCTTTGGGGGAGCGGGGGGGGGGGGTTGGGGAGCGGGTGCCATCTCCCACTTCCGCTGTGATTTCCTAGGCGATCGGAAGCGGACAGTTGTCCTTCCCCCCCGTAGTGGGACATGTGACAGGTCCAAGAAGACTACGGGGCCATTGACAAAAAGAGCAGTGCTTTTCACACATGTGCAGCGGGCAGCCGGCTGTGAAGACACATGATGTCACATCCGGGTGTCCACAATAAGAATGCCGGCGCCGGGGAGAGAAGACGGCAGTTTGAAACCAGCGGTGATGAGGACACCGCTGGACCGAGGAGAAGCATCAGCTGTACAGATGAACCAAGTGGCCGGCCCGGGTATTCTAATGCAGCAACGGGAGGGAGGGGGGGGGGGATACAGGCCGGCCGGCCGCTCCATAATTTACTAAATAAGTGAAAAATACGGAACTTACAATTTCTAAACAAATGTATTTCTTAGTTCTGGGGTAAAAAAACTTAGTAAATAAAATAATCTTTCTTTCATAAATTTTACACCAAAACAGATTCTGCGATATTTGGTAAAATCACCCAAATCAGGGTATTTATTCTGTGTTAAAGTCATAGAGACTACAGACCATGGGATGGATCTGGGAATGGATCAGTCCTGATGTACTGACGGTCCATCTCATTTCTTGGGGCCCTAAAATGTCAGGACGGCACAAATCCCCCCAAATGTCAGGACGGCACAAATCCCCCCAAATGTCAGGATGGCACAAATCCCCCCCAAATGTCAGGACGGCACAAATCCCCCCAAATGTCAGGGACGGTACAAATCCCCCCAAATGTCAGGACGGTACAAATCCCCCCAAATGTCAGGACGGCACAAATCCCCCCCAAATGTCCAGGATGGTACAAATCCCCCAAAATGTCAGGACAATACAAATCCCCCAAAATGTCAGGACGGTACAAATCCCCCCCAAATGTCAGGAAATGTACAAATCCCCCCCAAATGTTTAAGGACGGTACAAATCCCCCCAAATGTAAGGACGGTACAAATCCCCCAAATGTCAGGACGGTACAAATCCCCCCCAAATGTCAGGGACGGTACAAATCCCCCCAAATGTCAGGACGGCACAAATCCCCCCCAAATGTCAGGACGGTTACAAATCCCCCCAAAATGTCAGGACGGTACAAAATCCCCCCAAAATGTCAGGGCGTACGGGATGGAACTGGCGGGAAATTGTAACTGTAACTGGTGTGGGGGGTGATAAAACAGGGGTATGACAGTGATGGGTATATACAGGAGAGGAGTGAGGGGGGTATGACAGTGATGGGTATGTTACAGGAGAGGAGTGAGGGGGGTATGACAGTGATGGGTATATACAGGAGAGGAGTACGGAGGTATGACAGTGATCGGTATGTACAGGAGAGGAGTGAGGGGGGTATTATGACAGTGATGGGTATGTACAGGAGAGGAGTACAGAGGTATGACAGTGAGGGGTATGTACAGGAGAGGAGGAGTGTGGAGGTATGACAGTGATCGGTATGTACAGGAGAGGAGTGTGGAGGTATGACAGTGATGGGTATGTACAGGAGAGGAGTACGGAGGTATGACAGTGATGGGTATGTACAGGAGAGGAGTACGGAGGTAATGACAGTGATGGGTATGTACAGGAGAGGAGTACGGAGGTATGACAGTGATTGGTATGTACAGGAGAGGAGTGTGGAGGTATGACAGTGATGGGTTATGTACAGGAGAGGAGTGTGGGGGGTATGAGAGTGATGGGTATGTACAGCAGAGGAGTACGGAGGTATTACAGTGATGGGTATGTAAACAGGAGAGGAGTACGGAGGTATGACAGTGATGGGTATGTACAGGAGAGGAGTACGGAGGTATGACAGTGATCGGTATGTACAGGAGAGGAGTGTGGAGGTATGACAGTGATGGGTATGTACAGGAGAGGAGTGTGGAGGTATGACAGTGATCGGTGTGTACAGGAGAGGAGTACGGAGGTATGAACAGTGATGGGTATATGTACAGGAGAGGATGGTGTGGAGGTATGACAGTGAAGGGTATGTACAGGAGAGGAGTGTGGAGGTATGACAGTGAAGGGTATGTACAGGAGAGGAGTGTGGAGGTATGACAGTGATGAGTAAGTACAGGAGAGGTAGTGTGGAGGTATGACAGTGATGGGTATGTACAGGAGAGGAGTACGGAGGTATGACAGTGATGGGTATGTACAGGAGAGGAGTGTGTAAGGGGTATGAGAGTGATGGGTATGTACAGCAGAGGAGTACGGAGGTATTACAGTGATGGGTATGTACAGGAGAGGAGTACGGAGGTATGACAGTGATCGGTATGTACAGGAGAGGAGTACGGAGGTATGACAGTGATCGGTATGTACAGGAGAGGAGTAACGGAGGTTATGACAGTGATGGGTATGTACAGGAGAGGAGTACGGAGGATATGACAGTGATGGGTATGTACAGGAGAGGGTACGGAGGTATGACAGTGATCGGTATGTACAGGAGAGGAGTACGGAGGGATGACAGTGATGGGTATGTACAGGAGAGGAGTACGGAGGTATTAACAGTGATGGGTATGTACAGGAGAGGAGTACGGTGGTATGACAGTGATGGGTATGTACAGGAGAGGAGTACGGAGGTATGACCGTTCCCAGGGAGAGTATCTCAGGAAGGGTTCCTATACTTCCACCATTAACTCTGGTTCTCGGAGTGTCAGGTCCCAGCGGGTTCTCCTTGGTGTCTCTCCTGTTATTCTGTCTCGGGAACACATCAGAGGAACATGGTGGGAGATCGGCCTGGAATGTCCCTTCCTAGGAAGGAATACCGGAGCCATTCTGAGGCCCATTTAATGGCCGGCAATGAGGAGGAAACCAACACTGAGAAGTAGAAATGCTGAGATATATACAGCACGGGGCAGCACATAGTGGCTGAGTGGTTAGCAACACTTCCACCTGGCAGTACTCGGGTTGTTGGTTCAAATCCCAACCATGGCACCACCTGCCTGGAGTTTGCATGTTCTCCCTGTTGGCCTGCGTTTAGGGTTTCCTCCTACACTACAAAGACATGCTGGGAGGTGAATTGTCTCCATAAATTGTCCCTAGTATGTGTATGTATGAATGTGAGTTAGGGCCCTTAGATTGTACGCTCCTCGGGGGGCGGGGACTGATTGGGAATGTACAATATAGATGTAAACTGACGGCGCTATATAAGTACCTGGAATAAATAATATAATAATACACCCAGATCATCGATGACGAGGAGGAAAGGTTCGGTCACAGATGATTGGTCCGTTCTATAGCAGGGACAGGAGCCGGGACAGGAATAGGGAGAATCCACCTGACTTACCCGTGTGCTCTGACATGGAGAAGATCCCATTGCTACTGGCCCTATGGTGGCCGTGTGTTCAGGATGGAGGCCGACAATCACAGGACCTTCTAGAAGCCGATCTAAAATGGCTGAAAGTGTTCCTGGGACAGGGAAGTGATACAGGACAGGAAGTGGACACCAGACAGGAAGTGACACAAACAGGAAGTGACTCTGCACAGATTTATACAGAGGGCTGCAGTATGCAGAGCAGACACTAGATGGTGCTGGGTCCAAAAAAAGCTGAATAGTATAAAACAACAGAGAAAAAAACTGAAAAAGAAAAGATCGATGGCGGCTCGTAAAACTTCTATTATCACAGTTATCACATTACAGTGGATTAGATCTCCCTTCATTTTGTTGTGTAGACGTTTTTTCCCTCCTCCGGTGGCCATTTTCCCTTAGTCTAATACAATGTTCGCACAGTTAACTCACATTAATACAGTCCAGTGGATTAGATCTCCCTCCTCCATTTTGTTGTTTAGCCCGCCTGTACTCCTCCGGCGGCCATTTTTCCCTTAGTCTGATATGAATGCTGGCACATTTTTGTCCCCTGATATTAGACATTAGCTCGGGTGATTGTATACACACAGCGGGCATGATCTCAATCAATGTTCACCCACTAGTCTATACAGTCACGGGGTTGGCCAGCCAATCATGTGGCGCTCCTATTACTGTCCTTTCCAATGACCATTCCTAGTACATAGGACTCATCTTCCATTACTACATTTCATGATACAACAAGATGGAAACTCCCAATATACAGAGAAAATCTCCCATAAAATACATATAATCACACATCTGCCCTAAAGGGCCATAAACATAAGAAGATTGCCCTCCGAACGCCCCCCTCAGATTCATCTACAATACTAGCCAAGGTGTCCATTGGTCCCCCTAATACACGGATAGTACCCCCAATCTGCTGCATTCATACATGTGACAATACACCATGGATTCCTCCCGCTCGATATTATGTCTCCATACAAATCAGTCGCCATCCAATCCATCCAATCTCACAAAAGCTCCAATACCCAGCACAAATGTTTTCCGTCTCCTCCTAGTAATAACCATTTGTGATCTCCATGAGAATAAAGTGCCAATTTGTGTCCTTATCCCCTCCCCTACGCAGGATGTACACCTTCTCATGGCCACGCCTCTTTATGTAACTGACAATTGTGCGGTCGTGCCAACGCTGCACCCAAACTAAATATCCGTCCTTTCTTCACACAAATAGAGCTTTTCTGTTCGGTGGGATGTCATCACCTGCGCGCTTTTATTTTCACGCCATAAACAAAAAAAGACCAAAACTTTTTAAGAAAAACAATTATTTTGTACTTTCAGCTATAAAATATATAAAGTAACCTCAAAGTTAGTTATATAAATTTCACCAAAAATGTCTCCCGCTCCATGTTTATGGGAAAAGGACCCCAATAAGTGGATATTGATTGCTATGTGTGACCGTTATATCGTCTGCAGACTATGGGGAGATCATGGAATTTATGCCCTTTTTTTTTGCTATACAGCACTGCAACTAGTTTAACTGACAATTGCGCGGTTATGCAATACGATAGATAAATGAAATGTATGTCCTTTTTTCACACAAATAGACCTTTATTTTTTTTTTTTACTGTATTTTGATCACCTGTGTGCTTCTTATTTTTGGCGCTATAAACAAAACAAATTTTGAAAAAAAAAAAACATATTGTGAAAACCATGGAATCACTTTGGGTGGGGGACCCCATGGAACACAGCTCACTTTGGGTGGGAGACCCATGGAACACAGCTCACTTTGGGGTGGGGGACCCATGGAACACAGATCACTTTGGGTGGGGAACCCATGGAATCACAGCTCACTTTAGGTGGGGGGCCCATGGAAAACACAGCTCACTTTAGGTGGGGGGCCCATGGAACACAGCTCCACTTTGGGTGGGGTACCCATGGAACACAGCTCACTTATAGGGTGGGGAACCCATGGAACACAGATCACTTTTGGGTGGGGAACCCATGGAAACACAGCTCACTTTAGGTGGGGGCCCATGGAACACACAGCTCACTTTAGGTGGGGGGGGCCCATGGAACACAGCTCACTTTTGGGTGGAGAGTAGGTACCCATGAACCTGAACACAGCTCACTTTGGTGGGGGGGCCCATGGAACACAGCTCACTATTGGAGAGGTAGGGAGACCGCATGTCTCAAGCTCCCCATATCCCTCTCATGTGTAAGTTCTCCCTGTGCCTGTTAGGGGTACAGGGGTGATCTGTCCCGCAATACTGGGGTGGGGGTTGTGGATTGTTAATGCCATGTGACTACATCCCCATTGTTTTATTGTGTGGTCTTGCTTGGTTAGCAACTAACTATTATGGATGTCTGATTGTGTTTATGTGTATACAGCTTGGTGGGGGGGGGGGGGTGTCCTCCAGCCAGCCCTCCCTCCTGATGGGACCATCAGCTGTAGTGTGAACTTTGAATACCTGTGTGTCTCCTTGCTGGTGCTAGATTGCCCCGCCACTGTGTCATTATGACAGGAGGGGGGCTGCCCCTGAGTGTATATATCAACACGTATCTGTGTGCAAATAAAGAAGTCTACTCTGATTTACTTCAAGACTGGTGTCTGTTGTCGGTGTTCGGGATGGGGAAGCTGTATTCTAATGGAAAATAGCCAAGTGCAGTCAGGGTCGGTTCCGTTTATAAATTAAATGTAGGAGGAAGGGGTAATACAATGTATGGGGGGGGTAATACAGTGTAGGTGGAGGAGTAATACAATGTGTGGGGGGAGGGGTAATACAATGTATTGGGGGGGAGGGGTAATACAATGTACAGTGAAGGAAATGCGTATTTTCTCCCTGCTGATTGCTGAATGTTCGCCCCTCACAAAGAAATGATCGGTCTAAAAAAATGAATGATCGTTGTGGCGTAGGGGCGGGACTGACAACTCATGGGCCCCTCGGCAATAGGGGATCACGGGGCTCCTGTGTCCTTGCCCACACTCAATAATAGCCTATTTAAAAAGGTACCTATAAAGGGCATCTCATGGGGCCCCCTACTGACCCCGGGTCCCTCGGGCATACCCAAGTGCTCGAATGGTCAGTCCACCCCTGATTCGCGTTGTGCTATTGTAACCCTGAGAGACAGAATAGCCACAAAGAAATTCAGGGAGAAATGCGTCTAACAAATGAGATGACTGATCTGCATGTTATATGAGGGAAAGAAGGATTTGATCCCCTTCACAAAACATGACTTGGTACTTGGTGGCAAATCCCTTGTTGGCAATCACAGAGGTCAGACGTTTCCCTGGAGTTGGCCCCCAGGTTCACACACAAACTCAGGAGGGATTTTGGCCCCCCACTCCTTCTCTTGGCAGACATCCTCTCCAAGTCATTAAGGTTTGGTGGCTTGACATTTGGCAACTCAAACACTTCAGCTCCCTCCACAGATTATCAATCTGATGAAGGTCTGGAGACTGGCTAGGCCACTCCAGGACCTTAATGTGCTTCTTCTTGAGCCGCTCCTTTTGTTGCCTTGGCCGTGTGTTTTGGGTTTATTGTCATGCTGGAACACCCATCCACCACCCTATTATCAATGCCCTGGCTGAGGGAAGAAAGTTCTCACCCACAAGAATTTGATGTACATTTGCCCCATCCATTGTCCCTTTGAATGCAGTGCAGTTTGTTCTGTCCCAATAGCAAACCCCCCCCCCCAAAGCAGAATGTTTCCACCACCATGTGTTTCACAGTTGGGATGGTGTTCTTGGGGACATAGGCAGCATTCCTCCCTCCTCACAAACACGGCGAGTTGAGTTGATATGCCAAAGAGCTGGATTTTGGTCTCATCTGACCACAAACACTTCCCACCAGTCCTCCTCTGCATCATTCAGATGTTCAGTGGCAGACTTCAGACAGGCCAGGACATGTGCTTTTCTTGAGCATCAGAGGACCTTGCGGGCACTGCAGGATTTCAGTCCTTGTCCGCGTAGTGTGTTACCAATTGTTTTCTTGGTGACTGTGGTCCCCAGCTGCCTGGAGATCATTGACAAGATCCTCACGTGTAGTTCTGGGATGATTCCTCACTGTTCTCATGATCATTGACACCCCACGAGGGGAGATCTTGCATGTGCACCAGACCCTAGGGAGACTGACACTTGTTTTTGTGTTTCTTCCATTTGTGAATGATTGCACCAACTGTTGTCACCTTCTCACCAAGCTGCTTGGCCATAGTTTGGTAGCCCAGTTACCAGCCTTGTGTAGGTCTACCATCTGTCCCTGACATCCTTGGACAGCTCTTTGGTCTTTGCCGTGGTGGAGAGTTTGGAATCTGATGGTTTGATGGCTCCTGTGGACAGGTGTCTTTTATACAGGTAACACAATGAGATTAGCAGCACTCCCTTTAAGAGACTGCTTCTAATCTCAGCTTGTTACCTGTATGAGAGACACCTGGGAGCCAGAAATCCTGCTGAATGATAGGGGATCAAATCCTTCTTTCCCTCATGAACATGCAGATCCGTCATCATTTGTTAGACGCATTTCTGCTGAATTTGTTGTTGTATTCTGTCTCTCAGTGTTACACCGAACATTCCCATTGTTAGACCGATCATTCTGTCTCTGAGGGGAACATTACATTTTAGGACCGAACATTCCATTGTGAGGGACCGATCATTTTTAGACTGTGTGAGGGGTGCGAACATTCCATTGTTAGGCCGATCATTTCTGTGTGAGGGGCGAACATTCAGCATCAGTAGGGGAGCAAATACACATTTCCTGCACTGTATGGGGGATTATAATGTTTCTCTCTTAGGACGTCCTGTGTGAAAAGTTCTCCATCAGCTGATTGTTTTTTGATCTTCCCTATACTGCCCCTCCCCCCATAGTGACACCACATTGCCCCCCCATGGTTCCTTTTCCTCCCACCCCAGTGTCCCCCTGTACCCCCCTCCATGGCCCCCCTTCTTTCCTGATCTCTCCAGAAGTTTCTCATTCAGCTTCTTGTCTGTGTCCCGTTCTTGTAGCTCAGAGAGGGGGCATGGAAGGGTGTTCCTCCATGTTCTTGTAGCTCAGGGAGGGTGAGGGGTGTCCTTCATGTTCTTGTAGCTCAGAGATGGTAGCTCAGAGAGGAGTGTCCTCCATGTTCCTCCATGTTCTTGTAGCTCAGAGAGGGGGAGGGGTTGTAACTCATAGGGGAGGGGTGTCCTCCATATTCTGGTAGCTCAGAGAGGGGGAGGGGTGTAACATAAATGTAGGAGTAGGGTAGTTGAGCTGTGATCCCACTGGAAGCCATGGTTGTCACACGGGGTGGAGGAGCCATCCCTACTGTGCCTATGGCTTGTGTTTCTTTGATCCAAAAATCTGAAAGTCAAGTGACAGAAGTGGGCGGAGCAGATCCCACCAATGAAGGAGGCCGTGTGGATAGTATGCAGCCAGTTACAGCAGGTAACAATGTTTCAGCTGGACTCTGAGATACGGGACCTGAGGATGTCCTAGCTCTTCCAGGATTGGGGAGATGTGAGGATGTGGTCACAAAGGAAGCCACAGTTATCACAGGGGTGGGGTTGGAGGAGTCACCTCTGTGCTACCTACAGCTTGTGTTGCTTTGCCCCAAGGATCCAGAAACAAAGTGAGAGAAGTGGGTGGAGCAGATGCCACTAACATACTGTCGGGTACTGACCTGGGGAAGTTGGTAGCCCAAAACAAGCCAAAGTCAACCCCTCTGAGGTCTACATCTCCACCTGAGGCCCCAGATTCATGTAACGTACTGTTGGGTGATTCAGTGCACATTGGGAATTCTGGGGAGGGTCAGGGGGTGAATGACCATGTACCAGGTCCTGGCCCTAGTGGTTCTCTGGAGTCAAGGCCTGGGGAAGAACTTAAACCACAACAGACTCTGAAACTGACAATGTTTTGTGTGATGTAAAATATCATGACGTGTGCAGTGCAGACCCTCCCTCTGTTGTAGTGAGGACCCTCAGTGCCCACCAGTCATCCTCACCCTGGCCCCTGCCCACTGCTACAGAGGAACTGTCTGAAGAGGGAGCTGATCAGTTCAGGTCAGACCCCTCTGAACCTGGCCCAGAGAGCCTGAGGTCTCCTCAGAATGTTGTCCACACCTGGCACCTGTGGCAGATAGCTCTGAGTCCCCTGAGGCTGTAAAAATTGATGGCAGCCCAGAGGATCTCGGGGGTCTGGCTGAAGGAGTCCCAGTGCTGGATGGCAGGATGAGGGTGTACAGGCAACAGGAATTTTATTTTGTACCCATTTGTAAAGAAACAGAATGTTCTTCTGAAGTTCCCGGGGAAGAGGCACATTGTGTTTCAGTAAGTCCTGGTATAGACCCGTATCGTGTGCCTCTATCCCCTTGTGGGAGGAAGTTTTCTTTTGTCTGCTCCCCTGTCACCACAGATACCAGTACTGCCATTTTGGATCCTGGACTGTGGAGCACAGAGGAGGGACCACACGGTGAGGGTTTAAATCTGACTCTACTCCCTCAGCAGCTAGAAAAGACAACAGACATACACATACACACAGTGATAGGTGAAATCAATCTCTCAAGTTTATTAGTGGGAAGAAAAATTAATATAACAGAAAAAAGAAAGGTGGGGGGCACAGAGTATCAAAAAGCAGAGTTGTCAGTAAGTTATTGGCTGAATACAAAAAGACAACATTGACGTCAATTCTGAAAAGTGATGAGAAGCCGAGTTTCACTTTCCCAGGAATAAAAGTTTCTAAATTGTTTTAAAACACTTATCTGCTACATACAATAGAATCTCACTAGATACTTGTCAAGGCTATAAACATGACTTTCTCAGGCCTTGAAATCAGTTACAAGTATCCAACAGTTATTTTTCCCATGGGACAGAAGTATTTGACTTTTAATTGTATCATAACAGAAACAGGTGCTGTTAGTACAAAGAAATAATTGGATACTATCACCTCTACCCACCCAACTACCAAGGCTAAGCTTAAGAAGAATATTGGGAGTATAATTCTATAACACATAACTGACAGCATATTTTCATTAACTCATTCTGGGTATAATACAAAACAATTAATCAACATGTTAGTACAAAAAATATAGGAATGGAGTGGGGGGGGGGGGGGGAAACAAAATGACAGACCTAAAAGACATACATTTCCCTTCAATCCCCTCTTATAATCATTATTTACATATATGATTTCTATTCCCCTTATACGACATAGTTCTTTTTCTGCTTCTTTCTATATTTGGCTAGATAACTGTGGTACTCTTTAGGTTTTGGGTTCAGTGGGGCAGTTTGTTCTTAGATCACTTCTTCATACATAGTCATATCTATACCTTTGTTCATAAACTTCTTAATACACGGGAGGATGCAGTAAACACAAAACCTATGGTAACTAATATAATCAGGATAATAATAACAAGCTGTACTAGTGTCTGTTTCCAGCTAGTGAACCACTCAAAATACTAATCCCAAAAGTTGTCTAAACCGGAATTCTTCTTAAACTCTATAGACAAGTCTTCAAGTTTCTTTATGGCTAATGTGACTTTGCCATTTGGGCCTGTGTTGTCTAGAATGTAAGTGCAACAAATGTCTACCATGTCTATGTATTTTGCATGTACCACCCTTCTCAGCTAGGATCATATCTAGGGCTATCCTATTCTGGAATTGTCATCTGTGAAATGGCTTCTAATTGTTCAGCAGTTCCCTTTAGGGCATCCCTAGTATAATTAAAAAATCTTTGTTGATTATAATAAATATAATTTATCCAATCAATGTTCTTGTTTACGGCGACAATGAGAAATATAGACTTATATCCAGTTGCTGCTTGGTTTTTGGCCTTGAGTTTGTCTGGAACCCCTCTTGGTACCTCTATGGTATCTATATATACATGGCTAACAGCATGTGCAGTATGATACATATTACACAACCAGAGTAAGTGGAGTTATGGGAACATTGTACAATTTGGCAGTAATTAATAATGAAGGTGGCAACCTCAGTATTTGATGAATTATACCACAATATGGTGTGGCCTGAGTCCTGTATTATCACCACTTCACCATGGCTAGATGCCAACAAAATCAGTATGGTCAGGAGAAAGTGGCAGAACCATGGCCTAAAATTGGGGAAGCAGTTCATCTTCTTCAGGGTCAGGGTTTTCTACCCCCGTTAATACCCTTTTTCCTTGATTGTCCTGTTCGAGGTCAGGGCTTTCTGCCCCCGTTAGTACCTCCTCTCCTGTTTTCCTTGGGTTGGTCCTGGGCCTTTCTCGACCAGCTTCGCTCTGGAAGCATGGATCCAGATGGAACTATGTTCAGTGAGGACTGCTGTTCTGGTTACTGCTACGACCGTAGTTTCTGGTCCATAGGTGAAATCCTGCTGTTTCTGTTTCTTGTGAGCTGTTTCACCACAATACGATCTCTGGCCTGGATTGGGTAGGTATTTTCCTGTAAAAAAAACGGAAACTTGCAGATAACATCGTTCTCTTTTTGTGGGATACATTTCTGGCCATCGGGAAAACACATTTGTGACCACACAAACTGGTTGTTGTCCTCCCTTTTGGTTGGGGTATGTGTGTAAAGTCAATTTGAAAATGTGTAAAAGGTGTTGTGGGGTAAGGCAGGTGTTGATGCATGGCTTTATTTGGGTTACTCCTGATACATGCGATGCATCTTTTCACATAATCTTGTACTAACTCCGCCATTCCTGTGATATAAAAATCTTTTTGGAGTTGTTTTAGGGTTGCCTTCCATCCTATATGTCCTATCCTATGGTATTGTGCAATGTATATTTGGGCATTACACCGTGGGATGCATGGTTTCCCCTCTTTGCAGATTAATCCAGTCTTTGGATTCTTCTGTAAAATAGGGTAGCACCAGTCTTTGAGCTCCTCTGTGGAAGCTGACTGCTACAGGGTTGTGATCAATTGAAAATCATCTGGGAGAATGGGGCATAAAGTGGGCATCTGCAGTAAAACAAGTTGTTGTTGAGCTACCCTTTTTTGCTTCATAATCTGCTAGAGCGTTACCTTTTGTTATATCATCGTCCCCTTTGGTATGTGCTCTGCTGTATGACAGCAAGTTCCTTGGGAAGTGTGAGAGCCTTGAGCAAATTGGCTATTAGTTGGGAATGGGCAATCTTTTTCCCATCAGCTCCTATGTAGCCTCTGAGAAACCATAATACACCATGGTCATACACTGTTCCATAGGCATATTTAGAATCCATGTAAATAGTGACAGACTGGTCTTTGTACAGTTCACATACTCTAGTGAAAACAATCAATTCAGCAGCTTGGGCTGATTGAAAAGGGATTGGTTTTTGGCCTAGTGCAGGAGCCATCTATGAAAAACAACATCAGCATTTGGGATTGGAATCTTTGATAAATCTAGTCTGGGTGAAATATTAGTCTCAATGGATTTGAGGCAGTCATGAGCCTCGGGTTTCAGATTGTTTGACAATTTGAGACCCAACAGTGCATTTAGAATCATTGCTAGACCTGGGTTGTTTGCGCTATACTCTATATGCAACATGGGGTTGCTCATCAAGATAACCTCATATCCGCTGAGTCATTGGGAGGACATGTGCTGAGTGTGTATATTTCTTAATAAAATAGCTACATTATGTGTAGTGTGCAATATCATGGGGTGTCCTAAGGTGAATGACATAAACATCTCCACAGTCACAACGTAAAATGCCAACACTTTGAGACACACAGGCATGCCTTGGACCTGAACTGGCACCATTTTTGAGAAAAAAGCTACAGGGAAAAGTCTGCCTCCGTGCTCTTGGGCGAGTACACCAGCCATGGTCTTACAATTGTCCCTTGCATACACATGAAACATTTTTACATAATCAGGAAGGCTAAGGCCTGGGGCAGTTACCATTGCATTTTCAAATATACACATATGCATCAACCATGTCATCTGACCACTTAACAATTTCTGACATTTTCTGGGTTGTGACTTATCATAATAGGAACAGTCAGGTATCCACTGGCGGCAGTAACCAATGGCTCCAAGAAAGGAGAGCAAGTCTTTCTTGGTTTGTGGGCGGGCAAGTTTCAGGAGAGCCACAGCTCTCTTTGGACTGACTTTCCTTTCCTCCTTTTGTAAACACAAAACCCAGATATTCAACACTTATTTTACACCATTGTAGTTTCTTTGACACTTTATGTCCACCTTCAAAAAGACATTTCAACAAACTCTCCCTATCCCTCAGGCCGGCCCCCTTAGTGAGACTGCAGAGGCAGATAATATCCGTGTACTGCAGCAGGACTGACCCATAGTCCGGTGTCCACCCCCTCAGAGTGGCCTGGAGAACAGTTGAGTAGACTACAGAAAAATCTACAAAAAACCCTGAGGCATTAAACAGAAAGCAAAAATGGGCTGTGTCTCTGCATCAACAAGGACGCTAAAAAATGCATTTGCTAAATCAATTATTGAAAAACATTCAGCATCAGACGGTATGGCTGTAAAAAAGACGGAATGTCAAACACCAACAGAACAATGTTTTGTAACACAGTCAATGTCCTCTATTTCTAAACATTTAATTATTAACATGTCTCCTACAGTGAGAAATGGATATTGCTTGGTTTGTGTTGCCACTTTGTATCTGGTTCTACCTGCCCATCTAGGACTGAAAATGTTATCTATTCCTGCTTTATTTGCCAAGTCTACTAATAGGGACCCTGATATCTCTTTTAATCCTTCAGCAGAAAAGGGTTCCCTCATCCTGTGTGGAATCAGGAATTCCTTGGGTGGGGGTTCAGGTTGGTCTTCCACCGCATCCTGGACTGGGACGGGGGATGAGGCTGTGGGTTGGATTTGCTGCTGTGCTGCAAGGAAAAATTCACGTCCTCTTTGGAGAAGGAGGGATATATTCTGACAGTACGGAGCTGACAGTACAGAGCGGTCTAGTGACACATAACCACTTATCACTCTCAACAAAAGATAGACAATAAGAACTTAAATATTGACTCTATTTCAATAACTTTGACCCGTTCACTTACCAACCAGGTTCACTTATTTGCATAAACAAATTATCTTATACTCTATGCATTTGATAATAGAAGCAAAGAAAAGAAAGTTGGTTACCCTCAACAGACTAGTTAAGACTCTGTAATTATACCTAGACCCCGTCTAGGTATTTAAAATGTAGACCCCGTCTACATAAATCACCTTTCCTTATCTGAGTCTCCCGCAGACTCAATGAAGTATTCCCGGAATACTCCTGTCAGTTCAGAGATCGAGAGTTTAGTCAGAGCCCACGGACAGCCGGACAGACAGACAGATTTTGTTTATCTTACCGGGTGACCGCAAACGGGTTGACCTCCCGATCTCGGTGGGACCTCCAATTGAAAGGTTTGTCGATAGCCCCTGGCTATCTGTCTTTATCAGGCTGTTGAAGGTACGACGCGTCGGGAAGATTGACTTCACCTCAGAAGAGAAAGACATACACACAGTGATAGGTGAAATTAATCTCTCAAGTTTATTAGTGGGAAGAAAATTAATATAACAGAAAAAAGAAAGGTGGGGGGCACAGAGTATCAAAAAGCTGAGTTGTCAGTAATTGATTGGCTGAATACAAAAAGACAAACATTGACGTCAATTCTGAAAAGTGATGAGAAGCCGAGTTTCATTTTCCCAGGAATAAAAAGTTTCTACATTGTTTTAACACTTATCTACTACACACAATAGAATCTCTCTAGATACTTGTCAAGGCTGTAAACATGACTTTCTCAGGCCTTGAAATCAGTTACAAGTATCCAACAATTATTTTTCCATGGGGCAGAAGTATTTGACTTTTAATTATATCATAACAGAAACAGGTGCTGTTAGTACAAAGAAATAATTGGATACTATCACCGCCTCTACCAAGGCTAACCTAACATAAGAAATAGAAGAATATTGTGAGTACAGTTGTATAACACATAACTGACAGCATATTTTCATTAACTCATTCTGGGTATAATACAAAACAATTAATCAACATGGAGTACAAAATATAAAATGGAGTGGAGGGGAAAACAAAATGACAGACCTAAAAGACATACATTTCCCTTCAGGTACCCATCCTACTATTCCTGATATGAGTTTGTAGTCCCTGCTACTACAGGAAACATGCGGGTGATCATTTACACCTTTTACAGCAGGACAGTAAATATCATCCACTCTAGACTCACTTGCTCCTCTAACAACACGAAGCATCAGGCCCTGACCTCTACAACCTTGGCAGACTGACCAGACCCAGAATCTCAAATGACAAAGTCGTGCGCTGGAGCGAATATGGCGTAAAACCAAATCCCACCAAGCGTTCACCCGTTATAAATCTGCCTTCCTAAAATACACTTCCTCCTTTATGCTGCCAAACAAGCCTACTTTGTCACTCTCATCAATAACTTCTCTTCGAGTCCTCGCCGGCTCTTCTCTACCTTTAACTCTCTACTTTCTCCACCCCCACCGCCACCTAGCGCCTCACTCATTGCCCACGAGATTGCAAACCACTTCCAAAACAAGATTGACGCAATTCGCAGGGACATCGCCACCACACAGACACCCACCCCCACTTAGCATTCCTCATACCATACCTCCCTCAACACTCTTCTCCTTTGACCTCGCTACCACTGAAGAGGTCTTCAAGGTCTTCTCAGAAGCCTGTCTCACTACCTGCCCCCTGGATCCTGTCCCCTCAAAACTACTACGGTCACCCTCCTCTTCCATCCTATGCTCCCTCACTCACATCTTCAATCTTTCCCTCTCTACAGGTGCCTTCCCCCTCCCCTCTAAAGCACGCGCACATCACTTAAAAAACCCTCCCTAGACCCCAACCAACCTAAACAATCTAAGACCCATCTCCCTGCTGCCATTTACCTCTAAACTCCTAGAACGCTTAGTCTACAATCGCCTGAGCTCCTCCCTCACTGACAACAACCTTCTCGACCCTTTACAGTCTGGCTTTCGCCCCCTAAACTCCACCGAAACTGCCCTACTAAAACTCTCTAATGACCTACTAACTGCAAAAACCAATGGCCACTATTCAATAGTCCTACTACTCGACCTCTCCGCGGCACGGTTGACATGGTTGACCATCCCCTCCTCCTCAAAAAACTCCACTCTCTTGGCCTCAGAGACTCCGCTCTCTCCTAGTTCTCCTCCAATTTATTGCAGAGCTCCTTCAGTGTTACCTATAATGCTGCCACCTTTTCTTCACTCCCTCTCTCTGTAGGGTCCTTCAAGGTTCTGTCCTTGGACCCCTTCTCTTCTCCATCTACATCTTCTCCCATGGTCACTTGATAAACTCCCATGGCTTCAATTACCATCTCTATGCTGAAGACATGCAAATCTGTCTACCACTCATCTCACCCCTTCAGTCTCCACTCGCATTACTAACCTACTAAGTGACATGTCGGCATGGATGTCACTCCACTGCCTCAAACTCAACCTTTCCAAAACGGAGCTCTTAGTATTCACCCCAGCCCGTGCCACCTCCACTGACCTTACCATAAATATCGGTAACACAATCATCAGTCCATCCCCTCATGCCCCAGATCCAATCGCTGACAAAATCATGTAGACTACACGTCCGCAACATCTCCAAGATACGACCGTTCCTAACCCCGGAAACCACTAAGCAACTTATTCACTCCTTTGTTCTATCACACCTCGACTATTGTAACTCCCTCCTCATTGGCCGACCTCATCGCAGGCTATCCCCACTCCAGTCTATCATGAACGCTGCTGCCAGACTCATCCACCTTACTAACCATTCTGTATCTGCCACCCCTCTCTGCCAATCCCTCCACTGGCTCCCAATTGCCCAACAGATAAAATTCAAAACACTAATACTGACATATAAAGCCATCCACAACACTGCCCCAATTTACATATCCGATCTTATCTCTAAATATCACCCAAACTGTACACTCCACTCCTCGCAAGACCTCCTACTCTCTAGCTCCCTTATCTCCTCCTCCCATGCTCATCTCCAAGACTTCTCCAGGGCGTCACCCATCCTCTGGAACTCCCTACCCCAATCTATCAGACTATCACCTACTCTACTTACCTTTAGGCGATCATTGAAAACATATCTCTTCAGGGATGCCTATCCCGCCCTCTGATAATTCTGGAATCCTCTACTCTTCCAACCAGTCCATCCCCCACAGTTACTACCTACTGTACCATTCACTCCTCCCTCCTAGATTGTAAGCTCCAAGGAGCAGGGCCCTTAAATCCCTCTTGTATTGAACTGTATTGTTACTGTATTGTCTCCCACTATAATGTAAAGCGTTAAGCAAACCGTTGGCGCCATATAAATCCTGTATAATAATAAAAATAATATCAGAACACAATTCAAACATCAGACCAACAGCAGGAAGTCTGCTAACTGAATGTGTTTTTCCCTTCAGTTTTGTCTTCAGCAAGTGAAATGCTCAATCGGATTCAGGTCAGGTGATTGACTTGGCCATTGCATAACATTCCACTTCTTTCCCTTAAAAAACTCTTTGGTTGCTTTTGCAGTATGCTTTGGGTCATTGTCCATCTGCACTGTGAAGCGTCCAATGAGTTGTGAAGCATTTGGCTGAATATGAGCAGATAATATTGCCTGAAACACTTCACAATTCATCCGGCTGCTTTTGTCAGCAGTCACATCATCAATAAATACAAGAGAAGCAGTTCCATTGGCAGCCATACATGCCCACGCCATGACACTACCACCACCATGCTTCACTGATGAGGTGGTATGCTTAGGATCATGAGCAGTTCCTTTCCTTCTCCATCCTCTTCTCTTCCCATCACTCTGGTACAAGTTGATGTCGGTCTCATCTGTCCATAGGATGTTGTTCCAGAACTGTGAAGGCTTTTTTAGATGTCGTTTGGCAAACTCTAATCTGGCCTTCCTGTTTTTGAGGCTCACCAATGGTTTCCATCTTGTGGTGAACCCTCTGTATTCACTCTGGTGAAGTCTTCTCTTGATTGGTGACTTTGACACACATACACCTACCTCCTGGAGAGTGTTCTTGATCCGGCCAACTGTTGTGAAGGGTGTTTTCTTCACCAGGGAAAGAATTCTTCGGTCATCCACCACAGTTGTTTTCCGTGGTCTTCCGGGTCTTTTGGTGTTGCTGAGCTCACCGGTGCGTTCCTTCTTTTTAAGAATGTTTCAGACAGTTGTTTCGGCCACGCCTAATGTTTTTGCTATCTCTCTGATGGGTTTGTTTTGTTTTTTCAGCCTAATGATGGCTTTCTTCACTGATAGTGACAGCTCTTTGGATCTCATCTTGAGAGTTGACAGCAACAGATTCCAAATGCAAATAGCACACTTTAAATTAAATCTGGACCTTTTATCTGCTCAATGTAATTGGGATAATGAAGGAATAACACACACCTGGCCATGGAACAGCTGAGAAGCCAATTGTCCCATTACTTTTGGTCCCTTAACAAGTGGGAGGCACATATGCAAACTGTTGTAAAACCTACACCGTTCACCTGATTTGGATGTAAATACCCTCACATTAAAGCTGACAGTCTGCAGTTAAAGCACATCTTGTTTGTTTCATTTCAAATCCATTGTGGTGGTGTATAGAGCCAAAAATGTTAGAATTGTGTCGATGTCCCAAAATTTATGGACCTGACTGTATAAAGTGATAAGTGATGGGCTATTGGTGCTTAATAATATTTGATAAGTGTCCTCATATCATGATAAAATAGTCCCAATAAGCCGTGCAAAGGTGGTTGACTCCGTGCTGAAAGGTGTCAAATATTATGCACTCACCAGAAAGCGCATAATATGCGCATTTGAGTTGTCAGACCACTCCTGGTCCTAGAAAGCTGAACCTGTGTGGATCATCTCGCAAGCTGTCACTCTGATGGGGATAAACTTTTCCTTGGCCAGCAGGGGGATTCCAGACATCCAGAGACCCTTTATAGCACTGATCCAGATTCCTCACCCAGGGCACTCATATGAGGTATCCACCTTAAGAGAGGGGGGGGGCTTGACCAAAAAAAGCCCACCCCAAGAAACACGGATAGTGTAGTACGTTTCAAAAAGAGATCCTTTATTGCAGAGTAAAAACAGACAGGTCACTCACAGGGTTTCCCAGATTCAAAAATGGCTGCCGGCCTCCACGAGGTACGGAACGGCGTGACGTCACCGGCTAGCCTCCACTCTGACGCGTTTCAAAGGGAGCGAGCACTAGCCGGACAAATTCTTATATACTGTTTCCCGCGCATGCGCAAGCCGGTGACGCCATTTTTGGCCCGCTCGCGCATGCGCAAAGCATACGATAGCGGCCATTTTCTTGGTTATCGCGGCTCAGGGAAGGCGATCATTGTGCACTTAGGTGAAACCATCTCACCTGCACTGCTGTATAGAGGGCCAGTATACAGGAGGCGGAAAGCCATTCATATTACAATGTATACTGGCCATAAGAAATATTGTGTATATCATTAGACTATCCCTGACTTCCTTATAATGGAATTTAATACAGGTGTAGTCAAATTTACTTGATGAAGGCCAATTACATGACATTTATTGCACTTGCCTATAAATATATTTAAATGTAATAAGGTAATAGCCAGTCATCAAAAAAATGATGTAATGCAATCTGTCATTAGCATTCCCAGAGTTCCCTCTGCAACATAGTTGTATCAGCTGTTGGTCCTGTCTGTAGATCTGTTATTTTCCCACCTTCTGTAACAGGGTGACAACCCTGATCATTCTGCAGGAACATTACACAGCAGTGTTGTCACCCTGTACAGGGTAGTCTTAGATAGATTACACAGGTCTGCAAAAACATTTTTTTCAAGAGTTGTTTTGGTTATTCCATGTAATCTTTATGTTTTTTGGTGAGCTGAATCCAAAAATGACCTCCATTTTGTCATAGGACATCACGTTTCCTGACAATTTAGGTAAATATATTAAAAAAGGCAATACCTCAAAATAGATCTTTGGTAGTGCCTAAAACTTTCTGTACAAACTATCGTTAAATGCAATCCTCCTTCTTTGTGAGGAATCCATCATGGTATTGACAAACTCTTGATCATCTAAATAAGCCTTCTAATGTCTGGATCCGACGAACACCAACCTTCCTTCAATTTTGCCCCTGACAGGCCTGGAAAGGTTGGTGACCATTGGAATTTGAAAGCATTCTCCATATCGTGGAAGTGATTTTACGAAATGTGCTTCATCAATTCCCAATTTATCGTGGAGAGGTGGGTTAGAAGAATTTTATCGGGAAGGTACCAAAGTTTACCCTACGGCTGTCACCTCGTCTTGGGTCCAGTTATTTGGTCAGTCTCGGGCTCTGTCACCATAGACACAGGAAAACAAGGGTAGGTGGTATCCCAACCATGGGATTGTTTCAGGAACGGGAGACCCCTTCTATCCTTTTAGAAGCACTGACTCTAGGGCTGAGGCGTTACCCTCAGTAGTCCCACACATGTCACTCAGAGTCAGCACATGTATTCACCATCCTTTGCATGGAGGGAAGGGGCAGAGATTGTTTACCTGCACATTATTGAATTATTATACAGTATTTCTATTACAGTGCCTATAGTTTGGCTCAGCGCTTTTACATTACAAAGGGGAACAGAACATGTGACAGAACAATACCAAATACAATGCAAAACATGAGGGGATTTGAGGGCCCTGCTCTGTTTTGAGAATACATCCTAGGACGGGATGGGGATGGGTGGCACAGGAGGAGGATAGCTGTGGTGGATATGGAGTGGTAGGAAGAAGTGGAGGAGGTCGTCAAGTTAAGCAGGGTGGTGGTGTAAGGGCTTCCATGAAGAGATGGGGTTTTCGGGGTGCGCTTAAAGGAGAGTAGAGTAGGTGATAATCTGATGGAATTGGGGGCAGGGAGTGCCAAGAGGATGGGTGACAACCCTGGAGAAGTCCTGGAGGCTGGTGTGGGAGAGAAGGAGACCAGGGAACTAGAGAGGAGAGGGGGAGGGTGTTTTCACTTGTGAGGGAGAGGGGTTTCTTGGGGGGGAGTCGTGCGTTGCTGGCCGGTAGGTTGATGGATAATTAGGTTTCAGTGGGGGAGGTCGGGGAGTATGCGTGGACAGCTTTGTAGAGTGTCAGTGTTAGGATGTTGAATTTGATCCGTTGCGCAATTGGAAGGCCAGTGGAGGGATTGGCAGAGAGGGGTGGAGTGAATGGACGAGTGATTGGAGGCCAGTGGAGGAGGGGCAGAGGGGGGTGGAGAGGGGGGGGGTGGGGTAGGGTGGGATGGAGTCCTGGCAGCCTATTCAGGCGACTCGACTGATCGTGGCGGGTAGCCTGTGACGAGGCAGGCCAGTGACTGGAGCGGGTTGCAGTTAGTCGAGTCGTGATATGATGAGGGAGTGGCGATGAGCTGTTTAGTGGTTTTCCTGGAGTTAGGAACGTGCAGTATATTTGGCGGGGATGGTTGCGGGGGTGGGGGCGGCACGAGTTTGTTTAAAAGATGGGACGTGGGCGCTGGCACGTGGGATAGGTTGGAGTCCCCAAGATGACACCAGTACTTGGACCTCATGGCGGTTCGGGGTTTGATGGTTGGCGTTGTGCGAAGGTGATGGAGAAGGGGCATTCGGTGGGGGTGGTGTCGAGGGCTGGGGGGATAGACAAGAAACCGGTTGGGCGTTTTGGGAGGAGAGTTGCAGGTTGAAGGGAAGGAGCGACATCCAGTATGATATGTCGCTCAGTAGGTGTGGGGATTCGGGCAACGATGACCGTGGAGCTGGAGGGGGGGTTGAGAGATAGATTTGTGTCCGTCGCATGGGAGGTGGGAGTTGAAGCGCGTGAGAGTGGTTGTAGGAGTTGGCCAAGGGAGGAAGGTGTTAGATAGGAGAGCGGGAGAGGGGCCCAAGGACAGAGCCTTGAGGGACCCCAAAGAGCGGGGGAGTGGGGGGGAGGGTGGTAGCATTAAGGTAACGCTGTGGAACAGAGCGTGTGAGATAGGTAGAATGAGAGCCAGGAGAGAGAAGAATCTTTGGGCTGGGGAGTGGGGAAGGGGGGTGGAGGGTAGCAGTTGGGCGGGGTGTGTCGAAGGGCCCAGAGAAGGGCAAGGAGTAGGAGCACTTTAAAAAGTGGGCCCTTAGCTTTGGCGGTTACAGGGCGTTTAGAGTTTTGAGTAAGGGGAGTTTCGGGGGAGTGGGAGGGACGAAGTCGGGCTTTTTAGGGGATCGAGGAGGGTTTTTTTTTGTTAGGTAGGCTTAGGCGGGTGTTGACTAGGCGGGTCGGGGAGTTTTTTGAAAGAAAAGGGAAACAGGGGGAAAGGGTCTTTAAGTTTTCGGGGTCATTGGGGGCCGGGAGGGGTTTTTTAAGTATGGGGGGGATGGGTGCATTTTCAGAGGGGAGGGGAAAATGGGCCCGGGGGAGAGGGAGAGATTGAAGATTTGGGGAGGGAGCGTAGGAAAGGAGGGGGGGGAGACTAGGAGTTTTTGGGGGATAGGGTCGGGGGGCAGGTGGTTGAGGGGGCATCAAAGGATCTTGGGGACTTCCCAAGGGATAAGATCAAAGGGGCAGAGTGTTGGGGGATTTTAGTTTTGAAAGGGAAAAGTAGGTGGGGTGGAAAGGGGGGGCATGCGTTGTGGGGGCCCTGGGAGAGGGGGGGATAGGGGGAAAGCTGGGGGGGGGGGGGGGGGGGGGGGGGTTGGGGGGGGGGGGAAAAATTTGGGGCACGACGAAGTCCCCCCGGGTTTTTTCGAGGGGGGGGGGGGATTTGGGGGATCGGTGGGGGGGGACAGATTGAGAGGGCGGGAGTTGCCCGCGATTTTCCTTTGCGAATTTTGGGGGCAAACTTGTTTTTGAAATGAAATTTGGGAAACTCAAAAGGGGATGAATGAGTGCTGGGTTTGGGGTTGGGGGGGGGGGAAGTAGAGGTTGAAGGGAAGAAGAAATCGGCGAGGAAATTGGGGGAAAAGGGCCTTGATGAGGGTCCGGGAAATAGGGGTTTTTTTGGGTGTTGGAGGGAGGGGGTAAAGGTGGAAAAGGGAGATTTTTTAGCGGGTGAAGGCTTGTTTGGGAATTTGTTTTTCA
>CATNWA010000064.1:0-55832 GCA_951230385.1 Staurois parvus | reverse complement strand
CAGGAGGTATTTGATGGAGTCATGCGGTATTTTAGTAGTGACAACCATGCGGCAATGTTTCAGCTGTCTGCAGGGTTCCCCACTGACAGCTGAATGTAAAAGAATTGCCGGCAATTAAAAAAATAATCAAAAAACAGCATGGGGTCCCCCCTCCCATCCATACCAAGCCCTTCAGGTCTGGTATGGATTTTGAGGGAACTCCCACACCCAAATTTTTATAAAAAATGGCTTGGGGGTCCCCCCCAAATCTACACCAGACCCTTATCGAGCATGCAGCCCAGCAGGTCAGGAAAGGGGGGACAAGCCCCCCCCTCCTGAACCAAACCAGGCCACATGCCCTCAACATGGGGGGTCCTTTGGGGCAGGAGGGGTTCCCCCCAAAAGCACCTTGTCCCCATGTTGATGGGGACAAGGGCCCCTTCTCTACAACCCTGGCCAGTGGTTTTGGGGGTCTGCAGGCAGGGGGCTTATCAGAATCTGGAAGGCCCCTTTAACAAGGGAGACCCGAGATCCCCCCCCCCCCCCATGTGAAGGAGTATGGGGTACATGGTACCGCTACACATTCACAAAAAAACAAAAAGTGTAGTGTGGAAAAAAAGACAGGACAGGGTCTGTGACAAGTCCTCTATTAAAGGAAAAACTAAAAGAGAATGTCCCCCGCAGTAGATCCAACACCAATCACGATGTCCGCCATCACCGCCACTGCCGCTGCAGCACCAGTAAAATTTAAAAAAAGGCTCTGTTTCAGATGATGGGAGCCCCCCTGCCCCAGCACCCCCCCCATGTTGAGGGCATGTGGCCTGATATGGCACAGGGGGGGGGCACTCGCTCGTCCCCCCTCCCCTTTCCTGACCTGCCGGGCTGCATGCTAGGATAAGGGTCTGGTATGGATTCTGTGGGGCCCCCACACCATTTTTTTTCATTTTGGCATGGGAGTTCTGACACTGGGGGAAACTGACTTGGTGTCACTGACATCCCCAGTGACACCAATACAGTGATCAGTGCTAAAAAAAAAAGCACTGACACTGTGCTAATGACACTGGGCAGGAAGGGGTTAACATGAGGGACGATCAAAGGGTTAGCTGTGTGCTGGGACTGTTTTACTAGGGTGGGGGGGGGGGTCAAAGGATGCATTGAGGTGCTGGGACAATAAAGGGAACTCTTGGACAGATTGTCGGTGACAACTGCCTGCTGAGGTCTAATTAACACAAAACTAAAAGAAGGTCGTAGCTCTGTTGAGGGGGTTAGAAGGAAGTTGGGGGGGCAGAGAGGAAATTATGGAGATCTGCACTGACCTTGGGACCATTGAGGGACCAGTAATGGTAGCTGTACTGTAGATCTGCTTCATTGCCGGGTTCAGCTCCATTACCACCACCAAGTGATCTTCCATATACCAGCAAAGACAAGGGTGAAGCTCAAAATCTCATTCAGTCATCTTCCATGAGAACATGCCCCCCCCTCTGCCTTGTCCCACACCATCCCCCATCCTGTGTCAGCGTGCAGGGGGGCGCAGGAGGATATTCTAGTCTGCTGGTCTATATTAAGTAGGGTGGGAGAGGAGGAGGGGGAGGGGTATTAGGATCCATGTCATGTATGTCAGCTGTCTGCATCATTATTGGCCCCAGACCTGCATTCCGGACAGTTCAGTGTACAGACAGAGGGGGGATTTACTAAATACAACTAGGCTGTTCACTTTACACTTTTCACAGAACTTTCCCCCGGAGCTTAGTGAATGCGGTGAAATCTGACTTTACAAAGAATATCCAATCACATGCAAAGAAAATGTAAAAAAATGCAATTTTGCTTCCACATGATTGGCTGATGGAAGTCAGGAGAGCTTCACCTCATTACCCGACCCCTCGTCTACTAAGGTACATTTCTTATCCTTCTGGTATTCAAGGGGTTAAACACAAATGAGGTTTGTATTATTATTTCAGCCAGCGGTCATGTAAAATTGATCCGGGCAGCTGTAGAAGCAGCCAATCACTTTACAGTACAGAGAATGTGCCGCCCCTCCCCCCTGCTGGTGCCTGCCTGCTGTTTCCTCCAGGATGTCCAGGACGGAGGAACATCGGTAAACCACTTCAGCTTACTAAGCAGGAGGAGCTTGGAGAGGATCTGATCCCCCGATCTCATCTGTGATGACTGAACCCCGAAATGACAAACATTCTGTCACTTCCAGGTTCAGAGCCGCCATTCCCGACTGCTGTAGTTGGGTTAGTAGCAGTGGAGGGGCAGGGGAGACATTGGGGGTCTAATAGACCCCTGAGGTCTTCATGAAGAGGTCTTGGGTTAGTAGCAGAGGAGGGCAGGGGAGAGGATAGACCCCTGAGGTCTTCATGATGAGGTCTTGGGGGTCTGGAATAGATTGGGGGTCTAATAGACTCCTGAGGTCTTCATGAAGAGGTCTTGGGTTAGTAGCAGTGGAGGGCAGGGGAGACATTGGGGGTCTAATAGACTCCTGAGGTCTTCATGAGAGAGGTCTTGGGTTAGTAGCAGTGGAGAGGGCAGGGGAGACATTGGGGGTCTAATAGACTCCTGAGGTCTTCATGAAGAGGTCTTGGGTTAGTAGCAGTGGAGGGCAGGGGAGGCACTGGGGGTCTAATAGACTCCTGAGGTCTTCATGACGAGGTCTTGGGTTAGTAGCAGTGGAGGGCAGGGGAGACACTGGGGGTCTAATAGACCCCTGAGGTCTTCATGAGGAGGTCTTGGGTTAGTAGCAGTGGAGGGCAGGGGAGACACTGGGGGTCTAATAGACTCCTGAGGTCTTCATGAGGAGGTCTTGGTTAGTAGTAGCAGTGGAGGGCAGGGGAGACATTGGGGGTCTAATAGACCCCTGAGGTCTTCATGAAGAGGTCTTGGGTTAGTAGCAGTGGAGGGCAGGGGAGACACTGGGGGTCTAATAGACCCTGAGGTCTTCATGAGGAGGTCTTTGGTTAGTAGCAGTGGAGGGCAGGGGAGACACTGGGGGTCTAATAGACTCCTGAGGTCTTCATGAGGAGGTCTTGGATTAGTAGCAGTGGAGGGCAGGGGAGACATTGGGGGTCTAATAGACCCCTGAGGTCTTCATGAAGAGGTCTGGTCACCTGCTTGATACTATTGCATAGAGTACTTGTTAGCTCTCTTGGTATATAGTTACCCCCCCCCTACCCCCCCTCCCCCGCACATACAAACAAATGTAAATGAGCACACAAGCGTATGTAAGCAGCCATTGCATGGCACATCACGTCTGAGTGAGAGGAATAAGTCGAGGGCCATCATTCACAGGTTACTACACGTTATATAAACCTGATGACCTGTAAAGGATTGGAGAGCGCCCCCTATGGCAGATTTCAGCCCCCATAGTTCTTTGCCATGTCATAGGTGCGCACAGTTTGGAGTCTGGACATGTTTGGTATCTGTTTACTCGATGCAACGTCATCATTTCTATCTCACCAATGACTGGGCATTATACGGAGTTTGCGCACACTAACATTCATTTCAATGGATTTCTTTCCCTGAAAATATGCATTTGATAAACAGCCGCACAAATAGTTTGCCACATAACAAATGTAAACTGCCACCATTTAATCTCCGGGGTCTCTGCTTTCAGAAAATATATCATTGTTTGGGGGGAAATAAATATCTGGTATAAAATGCTGATCTGAACACTAACAATTGCCCCATAGACACACGGATAAGCCGAGACATTCCCAAACCGTTTCCAGGGGCATCTTTTGTGTCTTTTTGCTGTGTGTCCAGCAAGGCCTTGTAGGCGGAGAGATGTGATGTCATGACTGCATATAAGAACTGTCATGGAGGGGGCAGCTGTCAGACGGCGGGAGCCGGAGTCACAAGTTTTTTTTCCTTTTTCCAGGTAGCGATGGAGGCGGGCATCGTGATTGACGTTGGATCTATTCGGGGGACATTTTTTTTAAATTGTTATTTTTTAATAAAGAAATTGTCACAGAACGTCTCCTGTCATTTTTTACACTACACTTATTTTTTGTGAATGGGTAGCAGTACCATGTACCCCATACTCATTCACATGGGGGGGCTTTTAGATTCCGATAAGCCCCCCCACCCACATACAGTAGGAAGGACAGGGGGCAGAGCAGAGGACAGTAGAGAGGATAGGGGGCAGGGGCAGGGGGGGGCAGTAGGGGGGACAGGGGCAGTGTGGGGGTGGGGGACAGTAGGGAGGACAGGGGGCAGTGGGGGGGACAGTAGGGAGGACAGGGGGCAGTGTGGGGGGACAGTAGGAGGACAGGGGGGCAGTGTGGGGGGGATAGTAGGGAGGACAGGGACAGGGCAGGCAGTGTGGGGGACAGTAGGGAGGACAGGGGGCAGTGTGGGGGATAGTAGGGAGGACAGGGGGGGCAGTGTGGGGGACAGTAGGGAGGAAGGGGGCAGGGGGCAGTGTGGGGGACAGTAGGGGGGGACAGTAGGGGGGCAGTGGGGTTGGACAGTACAGGAGGACAGGGGGCATTGTGGGGGACAGTAGGGAGGACAGGGGGCAGTGTGGGGGACAGTAGGGAGGACAGGGGGCAGTGTGGGGGACAGTAGGGAGGACAGGGGGCAGTGTGGGGGACAGTAGGGAGGACAGGGGGCAGTGTGGGGGACAGTAGGGAGGACAGGGGGCAGTGTGGGGGACAGTAGGGAGGACAGGGGGCAGTGTGGGGGACAGTAGGGAGGACAGGGGGCAGTGTGGGGGACAGTAGGGAGGACAGGGGGCAGTGTGGGGGACAGTAGGGAGGACAGGGGGCAGTGTGGGGGACAGTAGGGAGGACAGGGGGGCATTGTGGGGGACAGTAGGGAGGACAGAGGGCAGTGTGGGGGACAGTAGGGAGGACAGGGGGGTGGTGGGGGGGGACAGTAGGGAGGACAGGGGGGCATTGTGGGGGACAGTAGGGAGTAGGGTGTGGGGGACAGGGGGACAGGGGCAGGGGGACAGTAGGGAGGACAGGGGGCAGTGTGGGGGACAGTAGGGAGGACAGGGGGTGTGGGGGGACAGTAGGGAGGACAGGGGGCAGTGTGGGGGACAGTAGGGGGAGGACAGGGGCAGTGTGGGGGACAGTAGGGAGGACAGGGGGCAGTGTGGGGGACAGTAGGGAGGACAGGGGGCAGTGTGGGGGACAGTAGGGAGGACAGGGGGCAGTGTGGGGGGCAGTGTGGGGGACAGCAGGGAGGACAGGGGGCAGGTGTGGGGGACAGTAGGGAGGGACAGGGGGCAGTGTGGGGGACAGTAGGGGGAGGACAGGGGGCAGTGTGGGGGACAGTAGTGGAGGACAGGGGGACAGGGGTGTGGGGGGACAGTAGGGAGGACAGGGGGGCAGTGTGGGGGACAGTAGTGTGGGGGGTAGGGAGGACAGGGGGCAGTGTGGGGGACAGTAGGGAGGACAGGGGGCATGTGGGGGGACAGTAGGGAGGACAGGGACAGTGGGGGGGGACAGTAGGGGGGACAGGGGACAGTTTGTGGGGGACAGTAGGGAGGACAGGGGGCAGTGTGGGGGACAGTAGGGAGGACAGGGGGCATTGTGGGGGACAGTAGAGGAGGACAGGGGCAGTGTGGGGGACAGTAGGGAGGACAGGGGGCAGTGTGGGGGGACAGTAGGGAGGACAGGGGGCAGTGTGGGGGACAGTAGGGAGGACAGGGGGCATTGTGGGGGACAGTAGGGAGGAGGACAGGGGGCAGGGGTGGGGGACAGTAGGGAGGACAGGGGCAGTGTGGGGGACAGTAGGGAGGACAGGGGGCAGTGTGGGGGACAGTGGGGACAGTAGGGAGGACAGGGGGCATTGTGGGGGACAGTGGGGAGGACAGGGGCAGTGTGGGGGACAGTAGGGAGGACAGGGGGCAGTGTGGGGGACAGTAGGGAGGACAGGGGGGGCAGTGTGGGGGACAGTAGGGAGGACAGGGGGCATTGTGGGGGACAGTAGGAGGAGGACAGGGGGCAGTGTGGGGGACAGTAGGGAGGACAGGGGGGCAGTGTAGGGGGACAGTAGGGGGACAGGGGTGGGGGACAGGGGACAGGACAGGGGGCAGTGTGGGGGGACAGTAGGGAGGACAGGGGCAGTGTGGGGGACAGTAGGGGGACAGGGGGCAGTGGGGGACAGTAGGGAGGACAGGGGGCAGTGTGGGGGACAGTAGGGGGGGGCAGTGTGGGGACAGGGGAGGACAGGGGGTGTGGGGGACAGTAGGGAGGACAGGGGGCAGTGTGGGGGACAGTAGGGAGGACAGGGGGGGGGACAGTAGTGGGGGCAGTGTGGGGGACAGTAGGGAGGACAGGGGCATTGTGGGGGGGGGACAGTAGGGAGGACAGGGGGCAGTGTGGGGGACAGTAGGGAGGACAGGGGGCAGTGTGGGGGACAGTAGGGAGGACAGGGGGCAGTGTGGGGGACAGTAGGGAGGACAGGGGGCAGTGTGGGGGACAGTAGGGAGGACAGGGGGCAGTGTGGGGGACAGTAGGGAGGACAGGGGGCAGTGTGGGGACAGTAGGGAGGACAGGGGGCAGGTGTGGGGGGGACAGTAGGGAGGACAGGGGGCAGTGTGGGGGACAGTAGTAGGGAGGACAGGGGGCAGTGTGGGGGACAGTAGGGAGGACAGGGGGCAGTGTGGGGGACAGTAGGGAGGACAGGGGGCAGTGTGGGGGACAGGAGGACAGGGAGGACAGGGGGCAGTGTGGGGGACAGTAGGGAGGACAGGGGGCAGTGTGGGGGACAGTAGGGGGACAGGGGGGCATTGTGTGGGGGACAGTAGGGAGGACAGGGGGCATTGTGGGGGACAGTAGGGAGGACTGTGTAGGGGACAGTGTGGGGGACAGTAGGGAGGACAGGGGGCAGGACAGGAGGGGGCAGTGTGGGGGACAGTAGGGAGGACAGGGGGGGCAGTGTGGGGGGGACAGTAGGGAGGACAGGGGGCAGTGTGGGGGACAGTAGGGAGGACAGGGGGCAGTGTGGGGGACAGTAGGGGAGGGGACAGTTTGTGGGGGACAGTAGGAGGACAGGGGGGGGGACAGTAGGGGGGACAGGGCAGTGTGGGGAGTAGGGGAGGACAGGGGGTGTGTGGGGGACAGTAGGGAGGGGGGGGGACAGGGGGCAGTGTGGGGGGACAGTAGGGAGGACAGGGGGCAGGGGGACAGTAGGGAGGACAGGGGGCAGTGTGGGGGACAGTAGGGAGGACAGGGGGCAGTGTGGGGGACAGTAGGGGGACAGTAGGGGGCAGGTGGGGGGTAGGGAGGACAGGGGGCAGTGTGTGGGGGACAGTAGGGAGGACAGGGGGGGCAGTGTGGGGGACAGTAGGGGGAGGGGGGGGGGGCAGTGTGGGGGACAGTAGGGAGGACAGGGGGCATTGTGGGGGGACAGTAGGGAGGACAGGGGGGCAGTGTGGGGGACAGTAGGGGGACAGGGGGTATTGGGGGGTTGTGACAGTAGGGAGGACAGGGGGCATTGTGGGGGACAGTAGGGGAGGATTTGGCAGTGGGGGACAGTAGGGGGGGGGGACAGGGGGGGGGTATTGTGGGGGACAGTAGGGGGTTTGGATTGTGTAGGGGGACAGTAGGGAGGACAGGGGGTGTGTGGGGGACAGTAGGGAGGACAGGTTTGGCTGTGTGTGGGGTATGGGGGGGAGGACAGGAGGCATGTGTGGGGACAGTAGGGGGGGGACAGGGGGTGGGGACATTGTGGGGACAGTAGGGTTTGGACAGGGGGCAGTGTGGGGGACAGTAGGGAGGACAGGGGTGGTGGTTGTGGGGTGTTTGACAGGGAAACAATGGGGGGTTTTGTCCTGACAATTTGGGGGTTTTGCTGATTCTTGTATTTCCCCTAAATTCTGTCACTCCACACTTTGTATATGAGTGACCCCCCAGTAATGACGGGTCATGTCTACAACGCTGTTTTCTTTTGGGGGTGACACTCCTTCCATGGCATCTGCTCCATGAAAGAGCCCCCCAAAAATGCATGAAAGACACTTTGAGTCTGGTATAGATATTAGGGGGTTAATCACACAAAAATATAAAACATAGTGTCTATTCTGGTCTTTGGGGGGTTTGTACTGTCCTGGTATTTTGGGTTTGTACTGTCCTGGTATTTTGGGGGTGTTTGTATTTGTCCCAGTATGTTGGGGGTGTTTTACTGTCTGGGGGGTGTTTGTACTGTCCTGGTATTTGGGGGTGTTTGTACTATCCTGTATTTGGGGGTGTTTGTACTGTCTGTCCTGGTATTTGGGGGTGTTTGTACTGTCCTGACATTGGGGGGGGTGTTTGTACTGTCCTGGTATTTGGGGGTGTTTTTGTACTTCCTGGTATTTGGGGGGGTGTTTGTACTGTCCTGTATTTGGGGGGTCTGTACTGTTCTGGTATTTGGGGGGTGTTTGTACTGTCCTGGTATTTGGGGGTGTTTGTACTGTCCTGGTATTTTGGTCCTGGTTTTGTCCTGTCCTGGTGGTATTTGGGGGGGTCCTGTTTGTACTGTATTTGGTATTTGGGGTGTTTGGTGTTTGTCCTGGTATTTGGGGGTTTGTCCTGTCCTGGTATTTGGGGGGTTTGTCCTGTCCTGGTATTGGGGGTGTTTGTACTGTCCTGGTATTTGGGGGGTGTTTGTACTGTCCTGGTATTTGGGGTGTTTGTTGTACTGTCCTGGTATTTGGGGGGGGTGTTTGTCCTGTCCTGGTATTTGGGGGGTTTTGTCCTGTCCTGTCCTGGTATTTGGGGGTTTGTACTGTCCTGGTATTTGGGGGTGTTTGTACTGTCCTGGTATTTGGGGGTTTTTGTACTGTCCTGGTATTTGGGGGTGTTTGTACTGTCCTGATTTGTTTGTTGGGGGTACTGTCCTGGTATTTGGGGGTGTTTGTCCTGTCCTGGTATTTGGGGTGTTTGTCCTGTCCTGGTTTGTGTTTTGTGTCCTGGTATTTGGGGTGTTTGTCCTGTCCTGGTATTTGGGGGTGTTTGTCCTGTCCTGGTATTTGGGGGTGTCCTTTGTCCTGTCCTGGTATTTGGGGGTGTTTGGTCCTGGTATTTGTCCTGTCCTGGTATTTGGGGGGGTGTCCTGTCCTGGTATTTGGGGGGTGTCCTTATTTGTCCTGTCCTGGTATTTGGGGGGGTCCTGTCCTGGTATTTGTGTCCTGGTATTTGGGGGTGTCCTGGTATTTGGGGGGGTGTCCTGGTATCTTAGTCCTGGTATCCCCCAGAAATGTGCTGTGCAGTGAGAAGTACAAGCTGTGTACACCCCATGATCTCCCCATAGTCTGCAGACGATATAACGGTCACACACAGCAATCAATATCCACTTATTGGGGTCCTTTTCCCATAAACATGGAGCGGGAGACATTTTGGTGAAATTTATAACTAACTTTGAGGTTACTTTATATATTTTATAGCCAAAAAAGTAAAAAATATTGTTTTTCTTCAAAATTTTTGGTCTTTTTTTGTTTATAGCTTGAAAAATAAAAAGCGCGCAGGTGATGACATCCCACCGACAGAAAGCTCTATTTGTGTGAAGAAAGGACGGATATTTAGTTTGGGTGCAGCGTTGCACAACCGCGCAATTGTCAGTTGAATTAGTGCAGCGCTGAGTAGCAAAAATAGGAGTGGTCATTATGGGGGGTAAATCCTTTGGAGGGCAAGTGGTTAATGTATTTGTGTATTTATTTTACATTTTTATTATTATTATTATTATTATTATTATTATTACCACCTTTACAAAAAAATAAATAGAAAAAAAAAAAGAAAACAATAAATGAAATAATATAAATAAATTAATAAGAAGAAATAAGAAATAAAATACTGACCCCAACACAAACGCTAACCCCTAATCCTAACCCTAATCTTACCCCTCACCCTAACAGAAAACTAAATAATAATAATAATATACTACTAATAATAATAAAAAAAAAAAATAACACTAAAATTTGATGGGAAAACTAAAACACAGAAAAGCCAAAGCTCAAAAATGGCTAAAAACGCTGTATAAAAACATGCTACAATTGTAAAATATGTGAAAAAAATGCTATGCTCAGATGTGAATGGAGCCTAAGGGCCTGAAATACAGCATGCTCTTCCCTGCGAATCTCAGGATCTAAGAAGGCTGATTCTTCACCTCTCCTGAAGAAGCTGCCTTCTGTTTAGTCTCCACTATGAGGCCTCTCTTGTTGGATGGCAGTTTGACCATTTGCACATTTACATATTTGTTACAGTTGACGCTTAGTACCCCCAGTTTCATGGGTGATCTGAACCCCATTTATATTCTGGATACAGTCTGTCATAGGAGACTTTTCCCCCCAGTTCCCTCCATACCTCTTGCACATTGTTCCTTCTGCAACATTCAATAAACATTTTTACTTTTTATTAAAATCATCTTCCATGGTGTGCATTGTGTCTGCTCAGTATTTCTGTCTGTTATCTGTGAAATAATGATGAAACCTAAACATCTTATTTCCTAAGTCCAATCCTGGCCGTGTGAAGCTCAAATTCTCATCCAGTCATCTTACATGAGAACATGTTCCCCCCTGCCTTGTTCCTCACCATCCCCCCTCCTGTGTCAGTGTGCAGGGGGGGGGGGGGAGGGGTGCAGAGGGATAGTGTAGAGTGCTGGTCTGTAGTAAGCATGGTGGGAGAGGAGGGGGAGGGGTATTAGGAATGTCATGTATGTCAGCTGTGCTGGATCATTAGCGGGCCCCAGAGCTGCATTATGGACAGTTCAGTGTACAGAGAGGGGGGGGGGGGAGGGGGGTTACAAAAGGCAGAGGCTGTTCACTTTTCAAGGGAAGTTGCACCTTTCAGAGAAGCTTTCCCCATCATAGTGATTGTGAGGAACTATGACTCTGCAGATTGCTTGCCAATGATTGGATGATGGAGGTCAGCAGGACTTCACCTCATTCATTAACCCCTCGTCTGCCGAGGTCCATTTATAAATGTTCTTGTTATCCCCCTTGTAATAGTAATAAAGTTAAATGAAAATTTTTTATGAAAAATCCAATTGTAATAAAATCAATAAAAATAATTAAAAAAGTGTAAAGCAAACCTGTCCTTTGTGCGCATCACACACATGAATACAAGCATGCGCATAGGACACACATGTGTACAGAAACAGCAATTGTGTGGCACATGTGAGGTATCGCCGACAACATCTGACTGACACCAATAATTTTCGAGGTGTTATTCAAGGGGAACTCTAAACTGATGACCTGGAAAAGCTTTGAAAGTGCCACCTATGGAAGATTTTAGGTACTGCAGTTTCTCTCTCTCTCCTGGGTACGCACAATTTTCAGCTTTGACACGTTTGGTATCTATTTTCTCATCACATCATCTTTTCTATCTTCCTAACAATGAGGAGAAATATTGTGTTGGTGTCACTAAGATTCATTGTATTTGTTCCTGGAAATACGCATTTGATGAACAGCCGAGCAAATATTGTGCGGCGTGAAAGATTGCATCAGCCGCCATTGTTTACTATGAATGACTGGAAACCCACCAATCAGCTCTCTATTCTCGGAAAGCAGAGACCCTGAAGAATGAAGAGGCAGCAGTCACACTTTTTATGGCGCACAATATTTGCTCGGCTATTTCATCAAACCCAATTTTCAGGAAAAAAATACACTGAAATGATTTTAGTGCAAACACAATAAAATCCCCAATTTGTTGGTGAAATATAAAAGATGGGGCTGCATGGAGTAAGTAGATACCAAACATGTCCATCCTTAGAACTGCATCCGCCTGGGAAATCACACAAATCTATGGCCTCCAAACATTCACCACAAATCACCCTTTAAAAGCCTTTACAGGTCATCGTCATGTATGATGGTTCTACAATTCTTCATGTCCCTGTGACGTGTGCGCTGACACCTCACATGTGTGACACCATTTATGTCTCCATACACGCTGGGGGTTTGTATCGTGATATGGACACGGGTGAATGCCGGAGACTCAACATTTTTAACATTTATTTTATTTTTTGTTTACTCAGGATTTAGCAAGTCAGCTATGTGGTAGCATGAGCAGGTGACAGGTCCTCTTTATGGAGACATTGGATGTCTATTGGACCCCCAATGTCTCCCTTGCCCTCCAATGCAGCTGATCAACCACAGATTGTGCTTGATTAGCTGCATCCGCAGCTGCAGCAGCCAGGAAATTACAGCTGTGACCCTGAAGTGATACAAGTGACTTTGGGGTTCATTACCCGCAGAGGGATCAGGGAGAGGATGTTCCCCGATCACCTCCTGCTCCCACTGTAAGAGAGGAATGGGTGAGTCCAGGAACCAATGTGGGGGCCCCTGACAGGGGGGTGGGCATACCCTGAGAGCCCCATAAAAGTTCTCACCAACTGGGTCACCTATATCTGAAAGCATAGAAAGAGGCATGACATGGCGGGGAATTCTGAATACACAGAGCAAAGCTGGAAATGGGGCAGCAGGTGGATTGAGGGGTGGGCAGAGGGGGGCAGAGGGGGGACAGAGGGGAGGACAGGGGGGAGGCAGTGGGGAGATAGAGGGGTGGACAGGGGGTAGTGGGGGGAGACAGAAGGGTGGACAGGGGGGCAGTGGTTGGACAGAGGGGTGGACAGAAGCAGTGGGGAGACAGAGGGATGGACAGGGGGGAAGTAGGAGGACAGAGGGGTGGATGGGGGGCAGTGGGGGCCATGAGCAGACAGAGGGGGGGGGAGAGAGAGGTGGACAGGGGGCAGTGGGGGGGGGACAGAGGGGTGGACGGGGGCAGTAGGAGGACAGAGGGGTGGATGGGGGCAGTGGGGGCCATGAGTGGACAGAGGGGGGACAGAGAGGTGGACAGGGGGGCAGTGGGGGGACAGAGGGGTGGACGGGGGCAGTGGGGGGACAGAGGAGTGGATGGGGGGACAGTGGAGGGACAGAGCGGTGGACAGGGGGACAGTTGGGGATAGATGGGGGGACAGGGGAGCAGTGGGGGGACAGAGTGGTGGATGAGGGGCAGTGGGGTGACAAAGTGGTGGAAGGGGGGACAGGGGGGCAGTGGGGGGAGACAGAGGGATAGTGGGGGACAGAGGGGGGGGACTGGGGGACATTGGAGTGATAGAGGAGTGGACGGGGGTAGTGGTGGGACAGGGGAGCAATGGGGAGCCAGAGGGGTGGAGAGGAAGTGGGGAGACAGAGAGGTGGACAGGAAGGCAGTAAGGGGACAGAGGGGTGGATGGGGGGCAGTGAGGGGAAAACAGAGGGCAGTTGGGGGACAGAAGGGTGTATGGAGGGCAGTAGGGGCAGTGAGGGGACAGTTGGGTGGACAGTGGGGCAGTGGGGGGTCAGAGAGGTGGACAGGGGCAGTTTGGGAACAAAGGGGTGGATGGGGGGACAGTGGGGGGACAAAGCAGTGGACAGGGGGACAGTGGGGGGACAGATAGATGAATGGGGCAGATGGGGGACAGAGTGGTGGACTTGAGGACAGAGGGAGGGGCAGGGGGACAGTGGGGGAACAGATGGGTGGACAGGGGGATAGTGGAGGGATAGAGGGGTGGACAGGGGGGCAGTGGGGGACAGATAGATGGACGTGGGCAGTTGGAGGACAGGGGGGCTGTGGGGGGACAGAGTGGTGGACAGGGGGACAGTTTGGGGACAGAGGGGGGGCAGGTGGGAGGACAGAGGGGTGGACAGGGGGATAGTGGAGGGATAGAGGGGTGGATGAGGAGCAGTGGGGGGACAGACGGGTGGACAGGGGGGTAGTGGGAGGGCAGAGGGGGGGACGGGGGCAGTAGGTGGATGGAGGGGTGGACAGGGGGGGACAGAGGAGAGGACAGGGAGGCAGCAGTGGGGGGACAGATGGGAGGACAGGGAGGACAGAGATGAGGACAGGGAGCAGATAGGTGGCCAATGGGGTGTACAGAGGGGCAGTGGGGGACAAATGGGTGCACAGGGGGATAGTGGGGGAACAGAGGGCAGGATGGGGTTACAAAGGGGTGGATGGGGCTGTGGGGGACAGAGGGGTTGATGGGAGGCAGTGGGGGGACAGAGGGGTGGACGGGGGTTAGTGGGGTGAATTGGGAAATTAATACCTGGCTGATGGTGTTCTGTTCTGGAGATGGAAGTGGAGCTCCGCTGATAACTCTCCTCTGGTTGGGTTCCTCCTCTCCGGTCGGATTCCTCTCCTCTGGTCGAGTTCCTCTTCTCTGATCGGGTTCCTCTCTTATGGTCGGGTTCCTCCTCTCTGGTCGGGTTCCTCCTTTCTGGTTGGGTTCCTCTCCTCTGGTTGGATTCCTCCTCTCTGGTTGGGTACCTCTCCTCTCTTCTGGCTTCTGACTCTGGGTTAATCAGCCGAGTTTCCATCCGGAAATACAACACATGACATCACTTCCCAAGTTGGGTTCTGTCTTCTGGGAATTTCCATTGGCTGAGTGATCTCTTTATTTCCCATATGAGACCAGCATGCAGAAACTGAACGCTCATTCCTCCGATATTATCATGGTGTGTACGGTGGGATCGGACTAGGAGAATGGGGTCTCAGTGATTTCTCAGGCTGGAATGAAATGTGGTGTCAGGTGGGGGGTGGTAAATTCAGGAGGGGGGTAGCAGCTGTCTATGGCAGAGAGGAGGACAGACAGAACAACAGCTGCACAAAGTTCCCGGATCCAGAGCCGTGCAGAACATTCACCAGCTGATAGATACAAACATTTCTTCAGTTTCTAAAATATGAGTGCAGAGCTAAAACATGCACGTCATAAATTCCATAAACGCATGTGACTTAAACGCATATTGTGAGTAAAGTGCTGAAAGTGCAATATTAATAGAACTAGTTCAAGATGACATAAAATGCAATAAAGAAGTTCATCAGAGCATTTGTGAATGTAAAACGTCTCTTGTGCAAAGATATCAGCTGAGGAGATGCCTATGATTGGCCGTGACGTTATCCGGGAAGAGTAACGGTGTAAAAGCTTGTAAAAGGAAATCCCCCCCCGGGACGGACGTACACTCACCAGACCATCAATTATAATGTGCATTGATTAGAATACATGGCACATCTGGGGGTGCAGCGGTATGCTGACAGCTACGGGGTCATCCGTCCATCCGTCAGGGTGGGTGCCTGGTGGTCCTGGGGGGAATGAGCTCAGCCACAGGAGCCACAAAGGTGCTTATAGTGTAGTATTTGATGTAAGGTAATAATAGGAAGTAACATAAAAACGTATCCATGTGGAGTACTAAAATAAATACATAAATAATAAAGTACCAAAATGGCCGCCGCTCACCAGTAGTGGCAGCTAGAGGTCAGCAATAGGGCTCCACCCAACGCGTTTCGTGTAATAACACCTCCTCAGGGGTGTACCCATTGATGAACGTATTTTATTGCATTTTATGTCATCTTGAACTAGTTCTATTAATATTGCACTTTCAGCACTTTACTCACACATGCGTTTATGGAATTTATGACATGCATTTTTTTTAGCGCTGCACTAATATTTTAGCAATTGTGATTCTGGGACTGTGACCTATACCCCGAGTGCCGGCTGCTTTTCATTCATTTGAATATATATCATTGTAATTTCATATACTGCATTTAGCGCTCGCTCTATTATCTTTTCTACAAACATTTCCCCAGAATTGCGGCTCCTCCTTCGGTGTCACCAGTCGGGTTTTTGGGGTTTTCTTCATTGTTTTACAGCAGCAATAAAATAAATTCCCCATAATTGCTGTTCCCCCGAACAATAATAAAAGGGTTTATAGTGCACCAAGCGCAGGCGTATTGCACCCGAGCACCAAATTCCCATCCCACACTCTGAGATAAAAAGTCATAAAAATCCCCCAAAAAGTCACCATCATGTCGGAAAGGAGAGGCGGGGTCTCCCAGGCAGCTCAGAGAGGGCGGGCAGCCTGTGTACCCACTGTGACAAGTGGTGGTGGTGGACATGGTGCATGGTGCAGGCAGGGCACGCCTGGCCTTTGTTTCCTCTGCTGGCCGTGTTATTCAGCCAGAACATGCAGAAGAGGTGGGGGAGGGGAGAAGTCAGCCATCCTCATCCACCTCCTCCTCTGTCACCCCGGATCATACTTCTCCTTCCACCGCAGCGGACAAAGCCCACGTCACCGCTAGCCACGCCCTATTTCTTGACATCTGACCACCAAATGTCAGACCTGTTGTCGCATTGCAGCGAGTGCTGGGCGGGTCAGTGGGCGTCGTCTGACGATGGATTACAACGATGGAAACATTGTTTGTCTTTTTTATTATTAATAAAGGATTCGTCATAAACTGTTGTTGTGATTTTTGTTCAATAAAGGAATTGTTCAAAGTCCGGCGTCTTTATTTTTCACCCCTTACTCATTCACAAGGGGGGGCAGCATCAGGGTGCCCCCTTATTTAAAGGGGTACCCTGATACTAATGAGCCCCCCAACAGCACACCCCCACAACCACCAGGCCAGGGTTGTGGGGAAGAGGTCCTTGCCCTCATCGGTTTGGGGACACCATCCCAATGCTGAGGGTACGTTGCCACAGGGAGGGTGGGTGCTCAGTCCTCCCCTCCCCCCTTTCCTGGTCTGTCAGGTCTGTGTTCAGATCAAGGGTCTGGTAAGAATTTGGGGGGACCCCTCGCTCCCCCCCATTACTTAGGGGTGGGGGTTCCCATTAAAAGTCCCACCAGGCCTAAAAGGGTTCCTGGCTTCTTAAAAAGTCTGCTATGGATTGGGGGGCCCTCCTAACCTTCCTACCACACCTAATGGGTCTGCTATGGATTGGGGGGGGGGCCTCCTAACCTTCCTACCACACCTAATTGGGTCTCCTTCTATGGGTTGGGGGGGGCCCTCCTAACCTTCCTACCACACCTAATAGGTCTGTTATGGATGGGGGGCCCTCCTAACCTTCCTACCACACCTAATGGGTCTGCTATGGATTGGGGGGCCCTCCTAACCTTCCTACTGCACCTAATGGGTCTGCTATGGATTGGGAGGCCCTCACCTTTTACCACACCTAATGGATCTGCTATGGATTGGGGGGCCCTCCTAACCTTCCTAGAAAACCAAACGGTCTGCTATGGATTGGGGGGGCCTCCTAACCTTTCAACCACACCCAATGGGTTTGCTATGGATTGGGGTCCCCTCCTAACCTTTCAACCACACCCAATAGGTCTGCTATGGATTGGGGGGTTCCTCCAAATCTTCCTACCCACACCTAACGGGGTCTGCTATGGATTGGAGGTGGCCTCCTAACCTTCCTACCACACCTAATGGGTCTGCTATGGATTGGGGGTCCCTCCTAACCTTCCTACCACACCTAATGGGTCTGCTATGGATTGGGGGGGTTCCTCCTGACCTTCCATCCACACCTAATGGGGTCTGCTATGGATTGGGGTCCCCCCCTAACCTTCCTACCACACCTAATGGGTCTGCTACGGATTGGGGGGCCCTCCTAACCTTCCTACCGCACCTAAGGGGTCTGCTATGGATTGGGGGGCCCTCCTAACCTTCCGACCACACCTAATGGGTCTGCTATGGATTGGGGGGTTCCCTCCTAACCTTCCTACCACACCTAATGGGTCTGCTGTGGAGTGGGGTCCCTCCTAACCTTCCTACCACACCTAACGGGTCTGCTATGGATTGGGGGGCCCTCCTAACCTTTTGACCACACCTAATGGATCTGCTATGGATTGGGGGGCCCCCCTAACCTTCCTACCGCACCTAACGGGTCTGCTATGGATTGGGGGGCCCTCCTAACCTTCCGACCACACCCAATGGGTCTGCTATGGATTGGGAGGTTCCTCCTAACCTTTCTACCGCACCTAATGGTCTGCTATGGATTTGGGGGGCGATCCTAACCTTCCTACCACACCTAATGGGTCTGCTATGGATTGGTGGGGTCCTCCTAATCTTCCTTCCACACCTAATGGTCTGCTATGGATTTGGGGGCGATCCTAACCTTCCCACCACACCTAATGGGTCTGCTATGGATTGGTGGGGGCCCTCCTAACCTTCCTACCACACCTAATGGGTCTGCTATGGATTGGGGGGTCCCTCCTAACCTTCCTACCACACCTAATGGGTTTGCTATGGATTGGGGGTCCTCCTAACCTTCCTACCACACCTAATGGGTTTGCTATGGATTTGGGGGGGTCCCCCCTAACCTTCCTACCGCACCTAATGGGTCTGCTATGGATTGGGGGCCTCCTAACCTTCCTACCACACCTAATGGGTCTGCTATGGATTGGGGGGTCCTCCTAACCTTCCTACCACACCTAATGGGTTTGCTATGGATTGGGGGCCCTCCTAACCTTCCTACCACACCTAATGGGTCTGCTATAAATTGGTGGGGTCCTCCTAACCTTCCTACCACACCTAATGGATTGGCTATGGATTGAGGGGGCACTCCTAGAATTCCAACCACACATAATGGGTCTGCTATGGATTGAATCTGGGGGGGGGGTCTTCCTAATCTTCCTGCCACACCTAATGGGTCTGCAATGGATTGGGGGGCCCTCCTAACCTTTTTTTTTTTAATAAAATACATACATTGTACAGATGATACATAGTCACGGGTAGTTTAGCCCTCCCCCCGGCATGATATTAAAAAGGGATTTATCTTTTTTTTAATGTACTGCTCCTATCAAAATGTTACTTTTTGGAAGCCAATGTCCCTGATGTGGGGACCCCCGCACCCCTTTCATGGCCAATAACTGGCATATTCACCTTCACAATTGGCCCTTGTGAATGGACAAGTTGGGGTCCCATAGACTTGCATTGAGTTGGAGATTGGTGGTGGATCGTTCATTAGGGTGGAACGTTCCATGGAGAAGTGAACACGGGGGAGGTCAGCCCATCACTACGGGGGAGGTCAGCCCATCACTACGGGGGAGGTCAGCCCATCACTACGGGTGAGACATTGCTGTCTACACACCCAGGTTTGGTGGGTCTACTATAGTGTCCGGCTGGATGTTCCTTGTGTTTGGTGAGGGCCAACCACGCCCCACAATGCACTGTGCCCTGACCCGATTGTGATTGGCCGAAGCATCGCACCTGACCTGTGCCCATGGTGAAGGCTTCTATGCCAGGTATTGGCCATAAAAGGGGTATGGGGCCCCGGGTGGCCCTCAGAGACAGGGATCAGGGAAATGTTGTCACAAAGTACCGTTCTTAAAGGGGCAGTCAGTCTTCATCACTAAAAGTAAAAAAAATGAAATATTCCTTTAAAACTCATTCCTGGGGGGGATCGGAGGGGGGTCCCCTAAACTGCCTGAAAAGTCCCCATCTGTACAATGTATGGAGGCCACTGCAGCAGGACCCCTCCCCCCCAATCCATACCACTCCCCCCAAATCCATACCATACCCATAGATCTGATAGGAAGGTTAGGAGGGGCCCCACAGTGGCTTACCAGGCCAAGTGAACCAACATTAGGATGGTGTCACCAAACCAATGGAGACAAGGGCCTCTTCCATACAACCCTGGCCCGTTGTTTGTGAAGGACATACTACTCCACTGACACCAATGTATGGGACATACTTCTCCACTGACACCAATGTATGGGACATACTACTCCACTGACACCAATGTAAAGGGACATACTACTCCACTGACACCAATGTAAGAGATATACTACTTCACTGACACCAATGTAAGAGATATACTACTTCACTGACACCAATGTAAGGACATACTACTCCACTGACACAATGTAAGGACATACTACTCCACTGACACCAATGTAAGAGAGATACTACTCCACTGACACCAATGTAAGAACATACTACTCCATTGACACCAATGTAAGTGAGGTACTACTCCACTGACACCAATGTAAGAACATACTACTCCACTGACTCCAACGTAAGAGAGATACTACTCCACTGATACCAATGTAAGAGAGAAACTCCACTGACACCAATGCCACTGACACCAAAGTGGGAGGGTACTACTCCACTGACACCAATGTAAGGGACATACTACTCCACTGACACCAATGTAAGAGACATACTACTCCACTGACACCAATGTAAGAGACATGCTACTCCACTGACACCAATGTAAGGGATATACTACTCCACTGACACCAAAGTAAGAGACATACTCCACTACTCCACTGACACCAATGTAAGAGACATATTACTCCCACTGACACCAATGTAAGAGACATGCTACTCCACTGACACCAATGTAATGAGACATACTACTCCACTGACACCAATGTAAGGACATACTACTCCACTGACACCAATGTAAGAGACATACTACTCCACTGACACCAATGTATGTAAAAAGGCAATATGTTTGCTGTGCTCCACGGGTGTCAGTGAACTCCCCTCCTATCAGCTGGTGAATGTTCTGCACGGCTCTGGATCCGGGAACTTTGTGCAGCTGTTGTTCTGTCTGTCCTCCTCTCTGCCATGGACAGACTGCTAACCCCCCTCCTACATTTACCACCCCCCTCCCCCTCCACCTGACACCACATTTCATCCCAGCCCGAGAAAACACAGAGACCCCGTTCTCCCAGGCTAGGGACTGGAGAGATCAGATTCCAGGACTGGGCAGAGGAAGTCATATAATCACAGCTCTGATTACTGACACCACTCATGTCATGTAATGGCATTCTACTCCACTGACACCAATGTAAGGACATACTACTCCACTGACACAATGTAAGGGACATGCTACTCCACTGACACCAATGTAAGGGGACACATACCACTCCACTGACACCAATGTAAGGACATACTACTCCACTGACACCAATGTAAGGGACATACTACTCCACTGACACCAATGTAAGAGACACACTATTCCATGTAAGGACACCAATGTAAGGACATACTATACCACTGACACCAATGTAAGGGACATACTACTCCACTGACACCAATGTAAGGGACATACTACTCCACTGACACCAATGTAAGAGACATACTACTCCACTGACACCAATGTAAGAGACATACTACTCCACTGACGACCAATGTAAGGACATACTACTCCACTGACACCAATGTAAGGACATACTACTCCACTGACACCAATGTAAGAGAGATACTACTCCACTGACACCAATGTAATAACATACTACTCCACTGACACCAATGTAAGAACATACTACTCCACTGACTCAAAAGTAAGAGAGATACTACTCCACTGATACCAATGTAAGAGAGAAACTCCACTGACACCAATGTATGGGAGGTACTACTCCACTGAAACCAATGCAAATGGAAAGGGACATACTACTCCACTGACACCAATGTATCTTGTAAGGACATACTACTCCACTGACACCAATGTAAAGGACATACTACTCCACTGACACCAATGCAAGGGATATACTACCTCCACTGACACCAATGTAAGAGACATATTACTCCACTGACAACCAATGTAAGGGACATACTACTCCACTGAAACCAATGTAAGGGACATACTAATCTACTGACTCCAATGTAAGAAGACATGCTACTCCACTGACCACCAATGTAAGAGACATACTACTCCACTGACACCAATGTAAGAGTCATGCTACTCCACTGACACCAATGTAAGAGACATACTACTCCACTGACACCAATGTAAGAGACATACTACTCCATGACACCAATGTAAGAGACATGCTACTCCACTGACACCAATGTAAGAGACATACTACTCCACTGTTGGGACACCAATGTAAGAGACATGCTACTCCACTGACACCAATGTAAGAGACATACTATTCCACTGACACCAATGTAAGAGACATTACTACTCCCACTGACACCAATGTAAGGACATACTACTCCACTGACACCAATGTATGTAAAAAAGCATTATGTATTTGCTGTGCTCTTCGGTGTCAGTGAAGTCCCCTCCTATCAGCTGGTGAATGTTCTGCACGGCTCTGGATCCGGGAAACTTTGTGCAGCTGTTGTTTCTGTCTGTCCTCCTCTCTGCCATGGACAGCTGCTACCCCCCTCCTACATTTACCACCCCCCTCCCCCTCCACCTGACACCACATTTCATCCCAGCCCGAGAAAACACAGAGACCCCGTTCTCCAGGCTGGGACTGGGGAGAGATCAGATTCCGGGACTGGCAGAGGGAAAGTTCATGGGTGTATAATCACAGCTCTGATTACTGACACCACTAATGTCATGTAATGGCATTCTACTCCACTGACAACCAATGTAAGGGACATGCTACTCCACTGACACCAATGTAAGGGACCATTACCACTCCACTGACACCAATGTTTAAGGACATACTACTCCACTGACAACCAATGTAAGGGACATACTACTCCACTGACACCAATGTAAGGACATACTACCCACTGACACCAATGTAAGGGACATACACTCCACTGACACCAATGTAAGGACATACTACTCCCACTGACACCAATGTAAGGACATACTACTCCACTGAAAACACCAATGTAAGAGACATAAAACTATTCCACTGACACCAATGTAAGGGACATACTACACCACTGACACCAATGTAAGGGACATACTACTCCACTGACACCAATGTAAGGGACATACTACTCCACCACTGACACCAATGTATGGACATACTACTCCACTGACACCAATGTAAGAGATCATACTACTCACTGACACCAATGTAAGGGACATACTACTCCACTGACACCAATGTAAGGACATACTACCCCACTGACACCAATGTAAGGGACATACTACTCCACTGACACCAATGTAAGAGACATACTACTCCACTGACACCAATGTAAGAGATATACTACTCCACTGACACCAATGTAAGAGGACATACTACTCCACTGACACCAATGTAAGGGACATACTACTCCACTGACACCAATGTAAGAGATATACTACTCCACTGACACCAATGTAAGAGATATACTACTTCACTGACACCAATGTGTAGAGGACATACTACTCCACTGACACCAATGTAAAGGACACATACTACTCCACTGACACCAATGTAAGGACAATACTACTAACTGACCCCAATGTAAGGGACATATTACTCCACTGACGCCAATGAAACATGCACACATCACCCCCATACTTAAAAAGCCCTCCCTGTGAATCCCCAATGACCCGAACAACTCTCACTGACCCATCTCCCTGCTACCATTCCACATCCAAACTCCTCGAGCGCCTCGTCTACACCCGCCTAAGGCCAAAATCTGCACCTTCCGTTACCCAGAAACCACTAAAACAGATCATCCCCTCCCTCATCATATCACGACTCGACTACTGCAACTCCTCCCTCACTGGCCTGCCTCGTCGCTGGCTCATCCCCGCTTCCCAGTCCATCCTGAATACGGCTGCCAGACTCATTCACCGTTTCCAACCGCTCCATCTCCGCCACCCCCTCTGAAACCCAATCCCTCCCACTGCACCCTCCACCCCCTCTCCCAATCCCTCCACTGGCCTCCACTCATGTCCTCCGCCCCTCTCTGCCATGCTTCAGTCCATCCCTACAGTTCCCCACCCCTCACCCCCCCCCCACCCCACCCAACTACCTCCCTTCCGCTCCTCCCCCCCTCTTCACCTCCCTCCCCCCTCCCACCCCCCCCACCCCCTGCCAACCCACCACTGCCCCACCCCCCTCTGCCCCCTCCACTGGCCTTTCCACTCAGTGTCCCTCACCACGCCCCCTCTGCCCAAATCCCTCACTGGCCTCCGCCCGTGTCCCTCCACCCCTCTCTGCCAATCCCTCCACTGACCTCCAGTCAGTGTCCTCCACCCTCTCTGCCATTCCCTCTACTGACCTCCACTCATTGTCTCCACCCCCCCTCTGCCAATCCCTCCACTGGCCTCCACTCAGTGTCCTCCACCCCCCTCTTCCAATCCCTCCACTGGCCTCCACTCAGTGTCCTTCACCCCTCTCTGCCAATCCCTCCACTGGCCCCACTCAGTGTCCTCCACCCCCCTCTGCCAATCCCTCCACTGGCCTCCATTCAGTGTCCTCCGACCCTCTCTGCCAATCCCTCCACTGGCCTCCACTCAGTGTCCTCCATCCCTCTCTACCAATCCCTCCACTGGCCTCCACTCAGTGTCCTCCATCCCCTCTCTACCAATCCCTCCACTGGCCTCCACTCAGTGTCCTCCTCCCCTCTGCCAATCCCTCCACTGGCCTCCACTCAGTGTCCTCCACACCCCCTCTGCCAATCCCTCCACTGGCTTCCGATTGCACAACGGATCAGATGCAAAATCCTAACACTGATGTACAAAGTCCGTCCACCATACTGCCCCGAACTACATCACTGACCTAATATCCAAGTACCACCCAACACACACACTCCGCTCCTCACAAGACCTCCTTCTCTCTAGTTCCTCTGGTCTCCTCCTCTCTCTAGTTTCCCTGGTCTCCTCCTTCTCTCTAGTTCCCTGGTCTCCTCCTTCTCTCTAGTTCTCTGGTCTCCTCCTCCCCTCTAGTTCCCTGGTTTCCTCCTTCTCTCTAGTTCCCTGGTCTCCTTCTCCCCCTCTAGTTCCCCTGGTCTCCTCCTCCCCTCTAGTTCCCTGGTACCTCCCTCATTCTCTCTAGTTCCCTGGTCTCTTCCTTCTCTCTAGTTCCCTGGTCTCCTCCTTCTCTCTAGTTCCCTGGTCTCCTCCTTCTCTCTAGTTCCCTGGTCTCCTCCTTCTCTCTATTTCCTGGTCTCCTCCTTCTCTCTAGTTCCCTGGTCTCCTCCTCCCCTCTAGTTCCCTGGTCTCCTCCTTCTCTCTAGTTCCCTGGTCTCCTCCTTCTCTCTAGTTCCCTGGTCTCCTCCTTCTCTCTAGTTCCCTGGTCTCCTCCTTCTCTCTAGTTCCCTGGTCTCCTCCTTCTCTCTATTTCCCTGGTCTCCTCCTTCTCTCTAGTTCCCTGGTCTCCTCCTCCCCTCTAGTTCCCTGGTCTCCTCCTTCTCTCTAGTTCCCTGGTCTCCTCCTTCTCTCTAGTTCCCTGGTCTCCTCCTTCTCTCTAGTTCCCTGGTCTCCTCCTTCTCTCTAGTTCCCTGGTCTCCTCCTCCCCCTCTAGTTCCCTGGTCTCCTCCTTCTCTCTAGTTCCCTGGTCTCCTCCTTCTCTCTAGTTCCCTGGTCTCCTCCTTCTCTCTAGTTCCCTGTCTCCTCCCTTCTCTCTAGTTCCCTGGTCTCCTCCTTTCTCTCTAGTTCCCTGGTCTCCTCCTTCTCTCTAGTTCCCTGGTCTCCTCCTTCTCTCTAGTTCCCTGGTCTCCTCCTTCTCTCTAGTTCCCTGGTCTCCTCCTCCTCTAGTTCCCTGGTCTCCTCCTCCCCTCTAGTTCCCTGGTCTCCTTCTCTCTAGTTCCCTGTCTCCCTCCTCCCCTCTAGTTCCCTGGTCTCCTCCCTCCCATGCCCTCCTCCAGGACTTCCCCAGGGTGTCCCATCCTCTGGATATAGAAATCTAGGGCGTGGCTGTATTTCGAGGGCAGTAAGTGCTGTGACCATGTCCACCTTCCACGCTGTCTGTGTTGGACACCATTTCCACGTAAAGCTGGCATTGTTCTACCCCAAAGCTGCGCTGTGTTGGAACACAAATATTGCTGCTGTGAAGTGAAGGAGCAGAAAGATCTGTGAAAGCCGACATTTAAAGGGGACAATGGAGATGGGACCTCTGCATGTTCCTGCAAGGAAAGAGTCCGTCACATTGGTGACCATTGTCCTTCACAGACACCTTGGCTGATCACCGCTGATAGGAGCCCCACAAGGAGATCTACTGAAGGAAGCGGCCCATAAGAGGTAAGGATCCAGGGTGTTGGCCCCTAGGGGTCACTGGGGGGAGGGGGCAATCTAGCCCCAATAGGAGAAGATTTTGGCCCAATCATTGTTGCACAGAGTGGACAGTTGTTTGCACTGTTTTGGCTCTATAGCACTTTATGTATAGAAAGGTTTATAAATACCTCATTATTATGTATACAGTAGTGTGTGAGCACGGGAGGCATGTTTACACACGTGTTCTATGTATTTACAGTGGTGAACACGCGTGTCCATTTATTTATACAGTAGGTGTGTGAGCACGGGAGTTCATGTTTACACACGTGTTCTATGTATTTACAGTGTGAACACGCGTGTCCATTATTTATACAGTAGGTGTGTGAGCACGGGATTTCATGTTTACACACGTGTTCTATGTATTTACAGTTACGGGTCCAGTGTGACAGTAGGTGTGTGAGCACGGGCGTGTCCATTATTTATACAGTAGGTGTGTGAGCACGGGAGTTCATGTTTACACATACCGTGTTCTATGTATTTACAGTGTGAACACGCGTGTCCATTATTTATACAGTAGGTGTGTGAGCACGGGAGTTCATGTTTACACACGTGTTCTATGTATTTACAGTGTGAACACGCGTGTCCATTATTTATACAGTAGGTGTTTGAGCACGGGAGTTCATGTTTACACACGTGTTCTATGTATTTACAGTGTGAACACGCGTGTCCATTATTTATACAGTAGGGGGGGTGTGAGCACGGGGGATGGCATGTGAACTATGTTTACACACGTGTGTTCTATGTATTTACAGTGTGAACACGCGTGTCCATTATTTATACAGTAGGTGTGTGAGCACGGGAGTTCATGTTTACACACGTGTTCTATGTATTTACAGTGTGCACCGCGTGTCAACATCATGGAACACGGATATTTAGTAGCAGTATGACACGACTTATATATTGTTACACTGTTGCTATGAAGACGTTTATTGTATGAATTGTGATTGGTTCAGGTTGTATTCTATGAATTGTCACATATTTGTATTTAGTATTTATTATGAGTTACACTATTTATTGGTGTCATTTACACTGTTTTTAGGTGTCAGTTGGTGAGTGTCGGCAGCTTAAGGCGAGGTTCTACTTCCATTTATAGCGCAGGGAGGACCTTTGATTATTTGTTAACCCATCCTCTGGAACTCCCTACCCCAACCCATCAGATTATCACCTACTCTCCTCTCCTTTAGGCGCCCCCTGAAAACCCATCTCTTCAGGGAAGCCAACCCCCCCCTGCTAACTGCCGACCTCTCTCCACTCCTTCCTACCACCCCATCCCCCACAGCTATCTCCTCCTGTACCACCATCCCCCCCCTCCTAGATTGTAAGCTCCCAGGATCAGGGCCCTCGATCCCCTCATGTATCACATTGTATTGGTATTGTTCTGTCACATGTTCTGTCCCCTCTGTAATGTACAGCGCTGAGCCAAACTATCGGGGCTTTATAAATCCTGTATAATAATAATAATAATGGATGTAAAAGGCAATGTGTTTGCTGTGCTCCTCGGTGTCAGTGATCTCCCCTCCTATCAGCTGGTGAATGTTCTGCACGGCTCTGGATCCGGGAACTTTGTGCAGCTGTTGTTCTGTCTGTCCTCCTCTCTGCCATGGACAGCTGCTACCCCCCCCCTCCTACATTTACCACCCCCTCCCCCTCCCCCTCCCCCTCCTCCTGACACCACATTTCATCCCAGTCCAAGAAACAATTGAGTACTGTCCGTGATACTTTTTTTATTTGCACTAACATACAATTTTGAGGACAAGCTTTCGGGGTATGTCCCCTTCTTCAAGGTCTAAGCAGTACTATTACAAGCAGAATGTTTAGAAGGGATTGAGAGGGAAAAAAAAAAAAAAAAAAAGGGCTACAGATAAGATACATCAAAAGCGAGGGGGGGGGGGGGGGGATACAACACTCACACAGGGGGGGAGGGGGGGTACTACACTCACACAGAGGGGGTCAAGCTTTCAGCTAATAGATGGTCATAAAGCTGTGGATAATGGTTGAGGAATCCCATGTCCAAGTTAAGACCGTTATCTTTAGTGTCAAATAGAATTATCATTCTTAGTTCAAATGTTTTTCTTTCCTGGATGGATTTAAATTTTCCTTTCAGAACTAAAACATTGAGGTCTTCCATATTGTGGTCCGGTTGTGAGGAATGGTGTCCTACAGGTGTGCAGAGGTCATCTTCTTTATGTTCCTTGATTTATTGTCTGTGCAGATTCATCCTTGTTTGCACCTTCTGTCCTGTTTCACCAACATAAGATCCTTTGCTGCATTTTCTGCACTGGATAAGGTACACAACATGACTGGAGGTGCAGCTGTATGATCCGGAAGATACTGAAGATCCCTTTTGAGTGTCGGACACTTTTTGATGGATTGATTTGGTTGCACAGTTTGCAGCGTTTTTTATTGCAGGGTTTGCTTCCATTATTTGTGACATCATCATCAGAAGGAAGTTTCCTACTGATTAGTTTTTATTTCTGAGGTTGGGGGGTTGTCTGAAGGCCAGTATTGGGGGGTTGTCTGAAGGCCAGTATTGGGGGGTTGTCTGAAGGCCAGTATTGGGGGGTTGTCTGAAGGCCAGTATTGGGGGGTTGTCTGAAGGCCAGTATTGGGGGGTTGTCTGAAGGCCAGTATTGGGGGGTTGTCTGAATGCCAGTATTGGGGGGTTGTCTGAAGGCCAGTATTGAAGGCCAGTATTGGGGGGTTGTCTGAAGGCCAGTATTGGGGGTTGTCTGAAGGCCAGTATTGGGGGGTTGTCTGAAGGCCAGTATTGGGGGTTGTCTGAAGGCCAGTATTGGGGGTTGTCTGAAGGCCAGTATTGGGGGGTTGTCTGAAGGCCAGTATTATTGGGGGTTGTCTGAAGGCCAGTATTGGGGGGTTGTCTGAAGGCCAGTATTGGGGGTTGCTGAAGGCCAGAATATTTCTTTCAGAGTTCCATCCTCTGTTATGATGGGTTGTAAATCTTTGATTATTTTTGTCTCCCTTCTAGTGCCGGGTTGTATGTGGTTACTAGAGGTACACGGATGTTTGTTTTTTTCTCTTTGTACTGAAGTAGAGATTTTCCCTTCGGGTTCTCAAGGCTGTGTTTATGCCGGTGTTGATAGTTTTGTCCTTGTAACCTTTCTTATGGAAGGAGTCTGCTAGTGTCCCGAGATGTTTATCTCTGTCTCTTGGGTCAGAACATACTCGGTGTATCTAATGGCCTGACTGTGTATGACGGCACGTTTCCTGTGTTGGGTCAGAACATACTCGGTGGTATCTGATGGCCTGACTGTGTATGATGGCACGTTTCCTGTGTTGGGTCAGAACATACTCGGTGGTATCTGATGGCCTGACTGTGTATGATGGCACGTTTCGTGTGTTGGGTCAGAACATACTCGGTGGTATCTGATGTCCTGACTGTGTATGATGGCACGTTTCCTGTGTTGGGTCAGAACATACTCGGTGGTATCTGATGGCCTGACTGTGTATGATGGCACGTTTCGTGTGTTGGGTCAGAACATACTCGGTGGTATCTGATGGCCTGACTGTGTATGATGGCACGTTTCGTGTGTGGGTCAGAACATATTCGGTGGTATCTGATGCCTGACTGTGTATGATGGCACGTTTCCTGTGTTGGGTCAGAACATACTCGGTGGTATCTAATGGCCTGACTGTGTATGATGGCACGTTTCGTGTGTTGGGTCAGAACATATTCGGTGGTATCTGATGGCCTGACTGTGTATGATGGCACGTTTCCGTGTGTTGGGTCAGAACATACTCGGTGGTATCTGATGGCCTGACTGTGTATGATGGCACGTTTCCTGTGTTGGGTCAGAACATACTCGGTGGTATCTGATGGCCTGACTGTGTATGATGGCACGTTTCCTGTGTTGGGTCAGAACATACTCGGTGGTATCTGATGCCTGACTGTGTATGATGGCACGTTTCGTGTGTTGGGTCAGAACATACTCGGTGGTATCTGATGTCCTGACTGTGTATGATGGCACGTTTCCTGTGTTGGGTCAGAACATACTCGGTGGTATCTGATGGCCTGACTGTGTATGATGGCACGTTTCGTGTGTTGGGTCAGAACATATTCGGTGGTATCTGATGTCCTGACTGTGTATGATGGCACGTTTCCTGTGTTGGGTCAGAACATACTCGGTGGTATCTGATGGCCTGACTGTGTATGATGGCACGTTTCGTGTGTTGGGTCAGAACATATTCGGTGGTATCTGATGTGGCCTGACTGTGTATGATGGCACGTTTCCTGTGTTGGGTCAGAACATACTCGGTGGTATCTGATGGCCTGACTGTGTATGATGGCACGTTTCGTGTGTTGGGTCAGAACATACTCGGTGGTATCTGATGGCCTGACTGTGTATGATGGCACGTTTCCTGTGTTGGGTCAGAACATACTCGGTGGTATCTGATGGCCTGACTGTGTATGATGGCACGTTTCGTGTGTTGGGTCAGAACATACTCGGTGGTATCTGATGGCCTGACTGTGTATGATGGCACGTTTCCTGTGTTGGGTCAGAACATACTCGGTGGTATCTGATGTCCTGACTGTGTATGATGGCACGTTTCGTGTGTTGGGTCAGAACATACTCGGTGGTATCTGATGTCCTGACTGTGTATGATGGCACGTTTCCTGTGTTGGGTCAGAACATACTCGGTGGTATCTGATGGCCTGACTGTGTATGATGGCACGTTTCCTGTGTTGGGTCAGAACATACTCGGTGGTATCTGATGGCCTGACTGTGTATGATGGCACGTTTCGTGTGTTGGGTCAGAACATATTCGGTGGTATCTGATGGCCTGACTGTGTATGATGGCACGTTTCCTGTGTTGGGTCAGAACATACTCGGTGGTATCTGATGGCCTGACTGTGTATGATGGCACGTTTCGTGTGTTGGGTCAGAACATACTCGGTGGTATCTGATGTCCTGACTGTGTATGATGGCACGTTTCCTGTGTTGGGTCAGAACATACTCGGTGGTATCTGATGGCCTGACTGTGTATGATGGCACGTTTCGTGTGTTGGGTCAGAACATATTCGGTGGTATCTAATGGCCTGACTGTGTATGATGGCACGTTTCCTGTGTTGGGTCAGAACATATTCGGTGGTATCTGATGGCCTGACTGTGTATGATGGCACGTTTCGTGTGTTGGGTCAGAACATATTCGGTGGTATCTGATGCCTGACTGTGTATGATGGCACGTTTCCTGTGTTGGGTCAGAACATACTCGGTGGTATCTGATGGCCTGACTGTGTATGATGGCACGTTTTCCTGTGTTGGGTCAGAACATACTCGGTGGTATCTGATGGCCTGACTGTGTATGATGGCACGTTTGTGTGTTGGGTCAGAACATACTCGTGGTATCTGATGTCCTGACTGTGTATGATGGCACGTTTCTGTGTTGGGTCAGAACATATTCGGTGGTATCTGATGGCCTGACTGTGTATGATGGCACGTTTCCTGTGTTGGGTCAGAACATATTCGGTGGTATCTATGGCCTGACTGTGTATGATGGCACGTTTCCTGTGTGTTGGGTCAGAACATACTCGGTGGTATCTGATGGCCTGACTGTGTATGACGGCACGTTTCCTGTGTTGGGTCAGAACATATTCGGTGGTATCTGATGGCCTGACTGTGTATGATGGCACGTTTCTGTGTTGGGTCAGAACATACTCGGTGGTATCTGATGGCCTGACTGTGTATGATGGCACGTTTCCTGTGTTGGGTCAGAACATACTCGGTGGTATCTGATGGCCTGACTGTGTATGACGGCACGTTTCCTGTGTTGGGTCAGAACATACTCGGTGGTATCTGATGTCCTGACTGTGTATGATGGCACGTTTCGTGTGTTGGGTCAGAACATACTCGGTGGTATCTGATGGCCTGACTGTGTATGATGGCACGTTTCCTGTGTTGGGGGTGGAAGCTGGAACTGTGGAGGTAGTGGCATCTGTCGGTGGGTTTCCTGTATATTGAGGTGTGAAGCGTATCATCCCTGATGTATACTGGGGTGTCTAGGAAGGTGACGTGTGTTTGAGGATTCCATTTTTCGTTTGATTGATGGATGAGAAGTGTTGATCAATGAGTAAAATTGTTTTAGGTTTTCTTCACCTTCTGTCCATATGATAAAAATATCATCAATATAGTGATAGTATCTGTATGGTTTTTGTTCCATGCTGGTCAGGAATTGTTCCTCCAGGTCAGCCATAAATAAATTTGCATATTGGGGGCCATTTTACTTCCCATCGCAGTGCCCAGACATTGAGGATAAATGTCCTTATTGAAAGCAAAGTAGTTGTGTGTAAGTATGAATTCAATGAGCCGTGTAACATCCTCAGCCGTGTATTTGTGGTTTGGTGAGGATGATAAGGATCTGTGACATGCAGCTAATCCATCCTTGTGAGGGATCCCAGTCCAAGAAAACACAGAGACCCCGTTCTCCAAGCTGGGACTGGGAGAGATCAGATTCCGGGACTGACAGAGGGAAGTCATATAATCGCAGCACTGATTACTGACACCACTCATGTCATGTAATGGCATTCTACTCCACTGACACCAATGTAAGGGACATACTACTCTACTGACACCAATGTAAGGGACATACTACTCCACTGACACCAATGTAAGGGACATACTACTCCACTGACACCAATGTGTAAGGACATACTACTCCACTGACACCAATGTAAGGGACATACTACTCCACTGACACCAATGTAAGGGACATACTACTCCACTGACACCAATGTAAGGGACATACTACTCCACTGACACCAATGTATGGGACATACTACTCCACTGACACCAAAGTAAGGGACACATACTACTCCACTGACACCAATGTAAGGACATACTACTCCACTGACACCAATGTAAGGGACATACTACTCCACTGACACCAATGTAAGGACATACTACTCCACTGACACCAATGTAAGGACATACTACTCCACTGACACCAATGTAAAGGACATACTACTCCACTGACACCAATGTAAGGGACATACTACTCCACTGACACCAATGTAAGGGACATACTACTCCACTGACACCAATGTAAGGACATACTACTCCACTGACACCAAAGTAAGGGACATATTACTCCACTGACACCAAATGTAAGGGACATACTACTCCACTGACACCAATGTAAGGACATACTACTCCACTGACACCAATGTAAGGGACATACATACTCCACTGACACCAATGTAAGGGACATACTACTCCACTGACACCAATGTAAGGGACATACTACTCCACTGACACCAATGTAAGGGACATACTACTCCACTGACACCAATGTAAGGACATACTACTCCACTGACACCAATGTAAGGGGACATACTACTCCACTGACACCAATGTAAGGACATACTACTCCACTGACACCAATGTAAGGGACATACTACTCCACTGACACCAATGTAAGGGACATACTACTCCACTGACACCAATGTAAGGGACATACTACTCCACTGACACCAATGTAAGGACATACTACTCCACTGACACCAATGTAAGGGACATACTACTACTCCACTGACACCAATGTAAGGACATACTACTCCACTGACACCAATGTAGGGACATACCACTCCACTGACACCAATGTAAGGGACATACTACTCCACTGACACCAATGTAAGGGACATACTACTCCACTGACACCAATGTAAGAGACATACTACTATACTGACACCAATGTAAGGGACATACTACTCCACTGACACCAATGTAAGGACATACTACTCCACTGACACCAATGTAAGGGACATACTACTCCACTGACACCAATGTAAGGGACATACTACTCCACTGACACCAATGTAAGGACATACTACTCCACTGACACCAATGTAAGGGACATACCACTCCACTGACACCAATGTAAGGGACATACTACTCCACTGACACCAATGTAAGGACATACTACTCCACTGACACCAATGTAAGGGTCATACTACTCCACTGACCACTGACACCATGTAAGAGACATACTACTACTCCACTGACACCAATGTAAGGGACATACATACTACTCACTGACACCAAAGTGGTGGGACATACTACTCCACTGACACCAATGTAAGGGACATACTACTCCACTGACACCAATGTAAAGGACATACTACTCCACTGACACCAATGTAAGGGACACATACTTTCCACTGACACCAATGTAAGGACATACTACTCCACTGACACCAATGTAAGGGACATACTACTCCACTGACACCAATGTACACATAAGGGACATACTACTCCTCCACTGACACCAATGTAAGGGACATACTACTCCACTGACACCAATGTAAGGGACATACTACTACTCCACTGACACCAATGTAAGGACATACATACTACCCCACTGACACCAATGTATGTCTGGTAAGGGACATTACACTCCACCCCTGACACCAATGTAAGGGACATACTACTCCACTGACACCAATGTAAGGGACATACTACTCCACCCCCTGACACCAATGTAAGGGACATACTACTCCACTGACACCAATGTAAGGGACATTCTACTCCACTGACACCAATGTAAGGGACATACTACTCCACTGTGACACCAATGTAAGGGACATATACACTCCACTGACACCAATGTAAGGGACATACTACTCCTACTGACACCAAACTCTCCACTGGTACTACTCCACTGACTGTCCCACCAAGTAAGGGACATACTACTACTCCACTGACACACCAATGTAAGGGACATACTACTCCACTGACACCAATGTAAGGACATACTACTCCACTGACACCAATGTAAGGGACATACTACTCCACTGACACCAATGTAGGGACATACTACTCCACTGACACCAATCTAAGGGGACCCCCTATAATCCTCACTGACACCAATGTAAGAGACATACTACTCCACTGACACCAATGTAAGGGACATATTACTCCTCTGTGGGTGTCCCCAGTGTGCCGTCCCCCTTCCCTCGTGTCCCGGGTATTATATACAGTATATACACAGTGTGTCTGTAGAGCCTGTAGTGTCCCGTCTTGTCTATTCTTAGTCTCTATCCATCTGGTGGTGGGGGGAGGGGGGCCTCTCTAATGGGGAATCTTCTTGGCTGTCACATGACCTCCCATGTGGAGGAATCTCCATGTCTGGGTGTGGAATGTAATGGGATCTTCCAGAGAAGACCTTCAGACTCCCCTCCATCTCTCTCCATTGGTGGGGAAACTTTTCCCTCTGAAAGAGTAAAGAGGACATGAGAAGGAAGAGAACGTCTCCACTTCCCGTCACTCAAAGCCAAAGGACTCATCCCAGCCATTCCTGGAGAGAAGGAGGACTAGAGGAATCCAGGAGGAGGACTGGTGAGGGTCTATACAGAGTACCCCATATGGTTCAGGAGGGGGGGGCCGCATGTCTGGCCTCCCTTCCCTGGCCAGCTTCCTGCCATGCTTGGCTGCTCCCTTCCCCAGCTGGCCCGGCAGCTGGCCTGCATGCTTGGCACTCCCTTCCCTGGCCAGCTTGGCTTGTCCCTGGCACTCCCTTCCCTGGCCAGCTTGGGCACTGGCCCCCTTCCCTGGCCAGCTTGGCTCCATGCTCGGATTGGGGGTCCGCTATGGATTTTCTACAGGGACCTCACACTATATTTAACATTTTTGTGTGATTAACCCCCTAATATCCACACCAGACTCATATTGCTTTTTTGCATTTTTGGGGGCTCCATGGAGCAGATACCATGGAAGGAGTGTGACCCCAAAAACAGTGGGGGGGTGTATGCATGACTCATCGTCATTACTGGGTCATCACTCATATAAAAAAGTGTGGAGTGACGGAATGCAGGGGAACTACAAGAACCCCAGAAAGACCCCCTCATTGTTCCCCCCCTGTCAACCCCCACTGACCCCTTGTCATCCCTACTGTCCCCACAATGCCCCCTGTCCTCCTACTGTCCCCCCCACACTGCCCCCTGTCCTCCCTACTGTCCCCCACACTGCCCCCTGTCCTCCCTACTGTCCCCCACACTGCCCCCTGTCCCTCCCTACTGTCCCCCACAATGCCCCCTGTCCCCCCTGTATCCTCCCTACTGACCCCACACTGCCCCCCTGTCCTCCCTACTGTCCCCCACACTGCCCCCCTGTCCTCCCTACTGTCCCCCCACACTGCCCCCTGTCCTCCCTACTGTCCCCCACACTGCCCCCTGTCCTCCCTACTGTCCCCCACACTGCCCCTGTCCCTCCCTACTGTCCCCCACACTGCCCCCTGTCCTCCCTACTGTCCCCCACAATGCCCCCTGTCCCCCTACTGTCCCCCACACTCCCCTGTCCTCCCCTACTGTCCCCCCACCCTGCCCCTGTCCTCCCTACTGTCCCCCACAATGCCCCCTGTCCTCCCTACTGTCCCCCACACTGCCCCCTGTCCTCCCTACTGTCCCCCACAATGCCCCCTGTCCTCCCTACTGTCCCCCACACTGCCCCCTGTCCTCCCCTACTGTCCCCCACACTGCCCCCCTGTCCTCCCTACTGTCCCCCACACTGCCCCCTGTCCTCCCTACTGTCCCCCACAATGCCCCCCTGTCCTCCCTACTGTCCCCCACACTGCCCCCTGTCCTCCCTACTGTCCCCCCCCACACTGCCCCTGTCCTCCCTACTGTCCCCCCCACACTGCCCTACTGTCCTCCCTACTGTCCCCCCCCCACTGCCCCCTGTCCCTCCCTACTGTCCCCCACACTGCCCCCTGTCCTCCCTACTGTCCCCCACAATGCCCCCTGTCCTCCCTACTGTCCCCCACAATGTCCCCCCTGTCCTCCCTACTGTCCCCCACAATGCCCCCCTGTCCTCCCTACTGTCCCCCACACTGCCCCCTGTCCCTCCCTACTGTCCCCCCACACTGCCCCCTGTCCTCCCTACTGTCCCCACAATGCCCCCTGTCCTCCCTACTGTCCCCCCACAATGCCCCCTGTCCTCCCTACTGTCCCCCACAATGCCCCCTGTCCTCCCTACTGTCCCCCACAATGCCCCCTGTCCTCCCTACTGTCCCCCACACTGCCCCCCTGTCCTCCCTACTGTCCCCCACACTGCCCTCTGTCCTCCCTACAATTCCCCCACACTGCCCCCCCTGTCCTCCTATCCTACTGTCCCCCACAATGCCCCCTGTCCTCCCTACTGTCCCCCACACTGCCCCCTGTCCTCCCTACTGTCCCCCAACTGCCCCCTGTCCTCCCCTACTGTTCCCCCACAATGTCCCCCCTGTCCTCCTACTGTCTGTCCCCCTGTCCCCCACTGCCCCCTGTCCTCCCTACTGTCCCCCACAATGCTCCCCTGTCCTCCCTACTACTGTCCCCCCACAATGCCCCCTGTCCTCCCTACTGTCCCCCACACTGCCCCCTGTCCCCCTACTGTCCCCCACAATGCCCCCTGTCCTCCCTACTGTCCCCCACACTGCCCCTGTCCTCCCTACTGTCCCCCACAATGCCCCCTGTCCTCCCCTACTGTCCCCCCAAACACTGCCCCTGTCCTCCCTATGCCCCCTCCCTACTGTCCCCCCATAATGCCCCTGTCCTTCCTACTGTCCCCCATAATGCCCCTGTCCTCCCTACTGTCCCCCATAATGCCCCCCTGTCCCTCCCTACTGTCCCCCAACTTACCCCCCCTGTCCCCCTGTTCCCTACTGTCCCCCACAATGCCCCCTGTCCTCCTCCCTACTGTCCCCCACACTGCCCCCTGTCCTTCCTACTGTTCCCCCACACTGCCCCTGTCCTCCCTACTGTCCCCCCCACACATCCCCCTGTCCTCCCTACTGTTCCCCACACTGCCCCCTGTCCTCCCTACTGTCCCCCACAATACTGTTCCCCCCCCCTGTCCTCCCTACTGTCCCCCACAATGCCCCCCCTGTCCTCCCTACTGTTCCCCCACACTGCCCCTGTCCTCCCTACTGTTCCCCACACTGCCCCCTGTCCTCCCTACTGTCCCCCACAATGCCCCCTGTCCTCCCTACTGTCCCCCACAATGCCCCCTGTCCTCCCTACTGTCCCCCCATACTGCCCCCTGTCCCCCTACTGTCCCCACAATGCCCCCCTGTCCTCCCTACTTTCCCCCACAATGCCCCCTGTCCTCCCTACTTTCCCCCACAATGCCCCCTGTCCTCCCTACTGTCCCCCCACATACCTCTGCCCCCTGTCCCCCTACTGTCCCCACAATGCCCCCACTCTCCCTACTGTCCCCCCACACTGCCCCCTGTCCTCCCTACTGTCCCCCACACTGCCCCCTGTCCTCCCTACTGTCCCCCACACTGCCCCCCTGTCCTCCCTACTGTCCCCCACACTGTCCCCCCCTGTCCTCCCTACTGTCCCCACACTGCCCCCTGTCCTACTGTCCCCCACAATGCCCCCTGTCCTCCCTACTGTCCCCCACACTGCCCCCCTGTCCTCCCTACTGTCCCCCACAATGCCCCCTGTCCTCCCTACTGTCCCCCCACAATGCCCCCTGTCCTCCCTACTGTCCCCCACAATGCCCCCTGTCCTTCCAATTTTCTGTATGCTGGGGTCTTATCGGAATCTGAAAGCCCCCCCATGTGAATGAGTATGGAGTACATGTTACAGTTACTCATTCACAAGAAAAAATGTGTAAATAATGACAGGAGACCTTCTGTGACAAGTCCTTTATTAAAAATAAAAATGTAAAAAATGTCCCCCGCTATAATAGATCCAACGTCACTCACAATGCCCGCCGCCATCGCTACGTGGAAAAAGGAAAAAAAAAACTTGTGACTCCGGCTCCCGGGAATGGCGGCTCTGAACCTGCTCTGAACCTGGAAGTGACAGAATGTTTGTCATTTTGGGGTTCATTCATCACAGATGAGATCGGGGGATCAGATCCTCTCTCCAAGCTCCTCCTGCTTAGTAAGATGAAGTGGTTTTACCGATGTTCCTCCGTCCTGGACATCCTGGAGGAAACACGGCAGGCACCAGCAGGGGGGAGGGGCGGCACATTCTCTGTACTGTAAAGTGATTGGCTGCTTCTACAGCTGCCCGGATCAATTTTACATGACCGCTGGCTGAAATAATAATACAAACCTCATTTGTGTTTAACCCCTTGAATACCAGAAGGATAAGAAATGTACCTTAGTAGACGAGGGGTCGGGTAATGAGGTGAAGCTCTCCTGACTTCCATCAGCCAATCATGTGGAAGCAAAATTGCAAAATTGCATTTTTTTACATTTTCTTTGCATGTGATTGGATATTCTTTGTAAAGTCAGATTTCACCGCATTCACTAAGCTCCGGGGGAAAGTTCTGTGAAAAGTGTAAAGTGAACAGCCTAGTTGTATTTAGTAAATCCCCCCTCTGTCTGTACACTGAACTGTCCGGAATGCAGGTCTGGGGCCAATAATGATGCAGACAGCTGACATACATGACATGGATCCTAATACCCCCCCTCCCCCTCCTCTCCCACCCTACTTAATATAGACCAGCAGACTAGAATATCCTCCTGCGCCCCCCTGCACGCTGACACAGGATGGGGGATGGTGTGGGACAAGGCAGAGGGGGGGCATGTTCTCATGGAAGATGACTGAATGAGATTTTGAGCTTCACCCTTGTCTTTGCTGGTATATGGAAGATCACTTGGTGGTGGTAATGGAGCTGAACCCGGCAATGAAGCAGATCTACAGTACAGCTACCATTACTGGTCCCTCAATGGTCCCAAGGTCAGTGTGCAGATCTCCATAATGTTCCTCTCTGCCCCCCACCAACTTCCTTCTAACCCCCTCAACAGAGCTACGACCTTCTTTTAGTTTTGTGTTAATTAGACCTCAGCAGGCAGTTGTCACCGACAATCTGTCCAAGATTCCCCTTTATTGTCCCAGCACCTCAATGCATCCTTTGACCCCCCCCCCACCCTAGTAAAACAGTCCCAGCACACAGCTAACCCTTTGATCGCCCCTCATGTTAACCCCTTCCTGCCCAGTGTCATTAGCACAGTGTCAGTGCTTTTTTTTTTTAGCACTGATCACTGTATTGGTGTCACTGGGGATGTCAGTGACACCAAGTCAGTTTCCCCCAGTGTCAGAACTCCCATGCCAAAATTAAAAAAAAAAATGGTGTGGGGGCCCCACAGAATCCATACCAGACCCTTATCCTAGCATGCAGCCCGGCAGGTCAGGAAAGGAAAGGGGGGGGGAGGGGGACGAGCGAGTGCCCCCCCCCGTACCATATCAGGCCACATGCCCTCAACATGGGGGGGGGGTACTTTTGGGGGGGGGGGGGCTCCCATCATCTGAAACAGAGCCTTTTTTAAAAATAATTTTACTGGTGCTGCAGCGGCAGTGGCGGTGATGGCGGACATCGTGATTGGTGTTGGATCTACTGCGGGGGACATTCTTTTAGTTTTTCCTTTAATAGAGGACTTGTCACAGACCCTGTCCTGTCTTTTTTCACACTACACTTTTTTTTTTTTTGTGAATGTGTAGCGGTACCATGTACCCCATACTCCTTCACATGGGGGGGGGGGGGGCGGGATCTCGGGTCTCCCTTGTTAAAGGGGCCTTCCAGATTCTGATAAGCCCCCTGCCTGCAGACCCCCAAAACCACTGGCCAGGGTTGTAGAGAAGGGGCCCTTGTCCCCATCAACATGGGGACAAGGTGCTTTTGGGGGGGAGCCCCCCTGCCCCAAAGCACCCCCCCATGTTGAGGGCATGTGACCTGGTATGGTTCAGGAGGGGGGGCGCTTGCTCCCCCCCTTTCCTGACCTGCCGGGCTGCATGCTCGGATAAGGGTCTGGTGTGGATTTGGGGGGACCCCAAGCCATTTTTTATAAAAAATTTTGGTGTGGGAGTTTCCCCTCAAAATCCATACCAGACCTGAAGGGCTTGGTATGGATGGGAGGGGGGACCCCATGCTGTTTTTTTTGATTATTTTTTAATTGCCGGCAATTCTTTTACATTCAGCTGTCAGTGGGGAACCCTGCAGACAGCTGAAACATTGCCGCATGGTTGTCACTACTAAAATACCGCATGACTCCATCAAATACCTCCTGCAGTATTTTAGTGGAATTCACTTCTTCTGACCTCCGGAACGGATTAATTGGTTTTCAATGCATTCCTATGGGAAACCGCGTTTCGGTTTATGAATTTTTTGCTATACAAAAAGTCCCGCAGAACGAATTAAATTCCTAAACCGAGGTATGCCTCTGTGTGTGTATATATATATATATACAGTATGTGTGTATTTACATAGACATGGCTTAGTCTGTATATTTCTAGGGACATGTGGTGTCAATTAGTCGTACGTTGGCTTGCACCCCTCCCCCTAGGTTGTATGAGGATAAGGTCTCACATGCATTTAGTACATAAAGGTTTAAGTATGTATAAGTTAGGAATGGAAGTCCTTTACACTGTAGGATTCCCTGATTAACATATTCAAATGAAAAAGGAGTTTACATTGAAATCCATCTATTGGCGTCTGTAATATGATGGGATTCAGATGATAGGTAAAGTTCTATTCTATCATGTATATCATTGCTTTCACATGGACCATGCCATCCCCCCACCTCTGATGGAAGATCAGTGTGGCTCTGAAAAGGGGCCCCGAGTATTGGATTTCAGAGAAGGGAGGGGAGCAAGGCTGAAAGTGTTTTCCCTGCATAGGCATTTGTCTCCAGAGACTCCAGTATAGTGGGACTATAAGACGCAGGAGGAAACCCAGCTCACTTTTAGGAGAAGGTGGGGGCTGAATTGCTCCTAACAGAGTACAAGGAAGAGAACAAAGACTGGAGGGGAGACGCTTCCATGAGGAAGAGCTGCCCACTGCTATACACACACATGATTCCACACAATTCCTATCTCAAGAATATAACTACACTTCTATTATTATTAGTTTTCATTCTGGATTTGAAGATTATTCTTGTAAGCTTGCTTGCTATTTCATTATTAAACCCATTTTCAGTTTTTACACAAGAATTGGAAGGACTTTCTATTTTGGACTTTTCTCCCCAATATAAGTTTACAGAATATGGAGACAATTTCGATATTGAACCCATCCACATACAGAAAGAGAAGGGCCCATGGAGATGGCACCGTGTGTGTTTAGTATGACTTTAATGAAGAGATTGCATTGCCCTCCCTGAGTCTAGCACTAGTTCCCCCCGAGTAGATGTCTCTCCATTGTCTGGATGTATTGGGGACAGTCGGGGTTCACCTCTCGCCCGCTGATTTTTCTAAGGCAGATGGATTCCCTGTTTGTTCTTCTAGAGGGTCCTTAAAAAGAGGTTCTCACTCTTCCGGGTCCATTATTTCTGATTGAATTTGAAAGGTTCTAAGTGGATTGAACAGATTGTTTTTCAGGCCTATGAATTACGTGACAAAGTGCCTCCTTTCCATTATTGAAGCCCACTCCAGTAGTGAGCACTTCTTGGGCTTCTCATCATCAGGTTCCTGTGTCTCAGATCTGTAAGTCCTGCTCTTCAATGTATATGTCCTCTAAGTTTTACAAGGTCCATGTATCGGCCAGTTCATCCATTTTGTTCACCAACCTGCAAAACCTCTGCTGCAGCCAGAACTCATTTATTTAGTGGTGGAATCCCTACTGTCACTAAATGAGAGTTTTTGGTTTGGTGGCTAGGATACTGGAAGCCACCGCCATCCTAGCAACCGAGGAAGCTGTTCGGACCTTAGCAACCAATGATTGTCACAAAGCATCATTGGCTGTTACGTAGGTTTCACCATAACAACCCATGATGCAGTGCAAGTGCCTGCGTCTTAGCAACCAATAAGGTGGTGGCACACAGTTCCACTGGTTGCTAGGACACAGGTGGCCAGGGTATGGGATTTAGCGATGAAGTAGTGACATTTAGACAATTTAGTCAATGACCTCACCTGGAAGCCCTTTATTTCACTTTCAGCTGTCAGCATGGGAAATGTCATTTGTGGACAGAATATGTTGGGATAGTCTTGGTGGTCCGTGTGTTTTCTTTGGCAAGTTGGAGGAGGAACATAAAACACCGGATGCCATGATTATTATCTATGATGGGGTCTTTGTTGTTGGTTAGACTTTATCATGGTGTTTATTTTCTAGTTGACCTTTTTCTTGTAAATGAGTAACCAGACATACTATGTACCTCTTACACATTTATGTAGGGGGGCAGATGTCTGGGGGCCCCTCTTACAAATCTTCCCTGCAGACCCTCACAACCACTCAGCTAGAATTGGGGGGAAGAGGCCTTGTCCCCATCAACATGGCTAGGCAGCCTGTGGTACCCTTATCATGTTGAGGGCATTTGGCCTGGTATGGGTTAGGTAGAGGGCTACCACTTGCTGACCCCATTTCCTGGCCAGCCAGGCTTCCTGCGTAGATATGGATTAGCTATGGATTTTGGGGAGTCAAGAATAAGGGTCGGGTATGAATGGTGAGAGGAATTCCAGCCACTTTGTATTGTTTCTCTCTGATTTTGTTTTTCTACATTCTACAGGTATGCCATTTGACAGGCAGGTCTGAAGCATTACTAAAGGATTTGTTTTTAATTAAAATAACACACATGGTACCCTTACCTGCTCCCTGCAATGGTACTGCACAGAGCAGCCCCAAACCTCCTCTTCTGGGGTCCCCTGCTGGATATTTTAAGCTCCTTTTCTTCAGTTTCTTCCCTGTAGCAAGCCACTTGCTCTGGGGACTGGCATGTGGACTAGCTCCCCAGGGCCGGTCTGCGTGTGTCTATAGATATACACAGAGTGGCTCGGCCCCACCCCCTGCTCTCAGGATTTACCTGACAGTAGAAGGAGCCAATGGTTCCCACTGCTGCCCGATCCTCCCTCCTGTGAGAAGAGAAAGATGGGAGAAGAACCGCAGTCGGGCTCAGTGCTGGATCAATGCAGGACTCAGGTAAGTGTTTGGTTGGGACACAGAAAGTGGCAGAACATTGTTTACCTTAATGTGGGGAATGCTTTAAGGGAAGAAAAGATTTTATGTTCAGGGCCAGTTCCCACCATAACCACCTGCAGACCAGTGACGTGCCCATACGTTGCCGACCTTCGCTGGTGATACTGGGATGATGGCTGCAGCTGAAGAAGTCATCCCGGTGTTGTTTATTAGAGCCGAGGGTCTGCTTTCTTATAAAAGCAATCCAACCAGATAATTAGCCGCTGGATTGCTTTTACAAGCAGCGGGAAGGGACCTCCCCCCTCCCACCACCTTCTGTGGCCCTCTCAGCCTCTCCTGTCCCATAGAAGCAAACAGAGGCCAGATTGGCCCTGATGGCCTCCATGATGCAGGAAGATGGAAGTGATGAGCATTCATCCCTTCTGGTTTTCTGGAATATAAAATGGTAAGGCCCCTTTCACACCGGGTGGGCCCGTCAGCGGATCCTCTTGCTCAGCGGGGGATCTCTCTGCTGATCGCTGTTGGGCAAATGGATGACAAGCCTGCGTCTGCTTCGCTTATACAGAGCGGACATGGACACGGCCCGCTGTCCTCTATGGGCGGTCAGACTGCCATGTGATCCGATCCAATGGACAGGAGGGGAATGGATCCCCATCTGTCTCTTTTTGGTGGATCGGATCGGATGTCAGCGAGTGTAAAGGGACACATATCCGTTTACACCTGCCGCTCCATAGAGGAGAATAGAGGTTCTGATCGGGTCCGGACCCAATCGGAACGTCCGTGTGAAAGGGGCCTAAAGTATCTGATTACACTGATCTTGGTGCGATCAGATTAAGGGAGAGGAGAGATTTGGAGGCTAATACACCCCAGATCTCTCCATAAAGAGTACCTGTCACTGCCTATTGCTATCACAGGGGATATTTATATTTTCTGTGATACCAATAAAAGTCATCCAAAAAGAAATGTAAAGCGACAATGTCAACAAAATAAATGGAAAGAAATATGCAGCCCCCCCCCCCCCCGTGTTTGTGAGCAAAAGGTGAATGCACGAGACATGCCGCACGCTTTCAAACAGCGATGGTCCCACACATGTGAGGTAACACCGTGAACATCAGATCGAGGGCAGTAATTCTAGTACTAGACCTCCTGTGTAAATCTAAAGTGGGGCCCTGTAAAGGCTTTTATAGCATCTCCTGTGGATAATGACATTTACGTCATTTGTGGCTGTTGCAGGCGTGCGCACTTTTAAAGAATGACACGTTTGGTATTTATTCACTCGCCGTAACATACATTTACATCAAACATTATTTATAATTTATACCGCGTGTAAAAAATTGCAACACCCTTCATTTTATTCTCTAGGACCTCCGCTATAAAAAGTCTATAACGTTTGGGGCTCTAACTGATTTTCTAGCAAAAAAATCTGATTTTGAAATGTAAATAAAAATGGTCAGAAAAGGCCTGATCTTCAAGTGGATACATTGCACAGGAACGTGCTGCGCATGCAATGCTCTGTGCGTTCCAGTGCGATTCACATGCTATCTGGGTGCAGTATGATTTCACACCATTCATTTGAATTGGCTGAAATGGCACCAGACCACAGCTAAAGTTGTGCTTGGACTACTTCACAAAACACACAGCAACCGGACCGCATGGAACGTCAGTACTTCTGTGCCATGCCATCCAGTGCAGGAAAATGCCCTGTGATTGTGGCCTGCGTTTGGGGTGTCGTTAGCATTGCACTGACACCAGGTGGGGGACACAAACATGGACCTCAGATTTCCCACATCACATTCTGGTGTCAACTGGGCCCTCAGAACCACTCTAAACACATAATCTTCATAGATATTGGGACACGATTGTCGGCACCATTAATCAAGCTTTTTTCAATGACATCAAACTGAACCCAAACCCCTTCACGCCTGAAGGTACAACAAATGTTCATGCCTAAGCACAATTTTGCAGCTTTGACATGCGTTAGTGAAACCGTCATCACAACTACTTTGTGCATCCAGTTGGTAAATGGTAATGGACGTCTCCTGATTTTATTTTTATGTGATCAAAGGAAAACAGGCCCAAAATAGTGAAAATCATCATTTTTTCTAAAGTTAGCTGTATATTTCTTGCTGCTGCCATAACCCACCACCAAAGGACAACCCCCAACAATTCTCCTGCCCCCGACGATGGCAGCAATACCTCGTATGTGTATGTTAGTTGCTGTTTGTACCCGTAGTACAGCCCAGGAAACAGTACTGCGCAGCATTTTTCTTTACATTTTTTTTTACCTACTAAAACACACCGACACTAACTGACACTGATACTAATTTACATAAATAAATAACCCCCCCAAAATACTGACTCTGACCTTAACCTTTGACCCTGACCTTGACCCAAACACTAACCCTGGCACTGTCCTAGATCAAACCTTCATCTACGTATTTTTTTTTTTTTTTATTTTAAATTACTGTTATTATTATTATTAATATTATTATTGATTGATTTTTTTACACACTGTTTTTTTTTTTTTTTCTGAGAGAGAGAGAGACAATGTAAGAAAACACGTGGGGCGAGCTTCACAGTGACTCCTCATTGTGATAGCCAATCAGAGGCTCACAGTGATCAGGTGACCCAGAGTTGGGAGTTCTGAGTTTTGATCATTAGTATGGGACCCAGAGGTCTCAGTGAGACCCCCGCCTCTGTGCTGGGAGCTGGCCATACGGCGCGCTCCCACCACAAAGACAGACATGCAAATACAGTGAGGAACAGAAGTATTTGAACCCCCCTGCGATTCTGCAAGTTCTCCCACTTCTCCATCATGGAGGGTCTGACATTCACATTGGAGGGGATTCCCACTCTGAGGACAGAATTCAGGAAATCACATTGTATGATTTGTAAAGAATGTATTTGTCTCGCACGGCTGAACAGAAGTATTTGAACCCCTGAGAAGATCCGTGTTAATATTTGGTACAGAAGCCTTTGTCTGCAATTACAGAGGTCAGACGTTTCCTGTAGTCCTTGGCCAGGTTTGCACTGCAACAGGGATTTTGGCCGACTCCTCCACACAGATCTCCTCTAGATCTGTCAGGTTTCGGGGCTGTCGCTGAGCAACACGGAGTTTCAGCTCCCTCCAAAGATGTTCTATTGGATTTAGGTGTGGAGACTGGCTAGGCCACTCCAGAACCTTGATATGCTTCTTACTGAGCCACTCCTTGGTTCTCCTGGCTGTGTGCTTCGGGTCGTTGTCACATTGGAAGACCCAGCCACGACCCATCTTCAATGCTCTGACTGAGGGAAGGAGGTTGTTGCTAAAAATCTCACAATAAATGGCCCCATTCATCCTCTCCTTAATACAGTGCAGTCGCCCTGTCCCCTTCGCAGAAAAGCACCCCCAAAGCATGATGTTACCACCCCCATGCTTCACAGTAGGGATGGTATTCTTCGGATGCAACTCATCCTTCTTTTTCCTCCAAACACGACGAGGGAAGTTTAGACCAAAAAGTTCTACTTTGGTCTCATCTGACCACATGACTTTCTCCCATGCCTCCTCTGGATCATCCAGATGGTCATTGGCAAACTTCAGACGGGCCTGGACATGTGATGACTTGAGCAGGGGAACCTTCCATGCAATGCATGATTGGAAACCATGACGGCGTAGTGTTCTACCGACAGTGACCTTTGAAACTGTGGTCCCAGCTCTCTTCATGTCATTGACCAGCTCTTCCCTTGTAGTTCTGGGCTGATTCCTCACCTTTCTTCTCATCAGTGATACCCCACGAGGTGTGAGCTTGCATGGAGCCCCAGTCCGAGGGAGACTGACAGTCGTCTTTAGCCTCTTCCATTTTCTAACAATTGCTCCAACAGTTGATCTATTTTCACCAAGCTGCTTGGCAATTGCCCCGTAGCCCTTTCCAGCCTTGTGCAGGTCCACAATTTTGTTTCTGGTGTCTTTTAACAGCTCCTGGTCTTGCCCATGGTAGTAGTCAGCGTCTGACTGACTGTGGGGTGGACAGGTGTCTTTAAAGAGCTCAGACAGGTGCTACTAAGTTAGATTAATGAGTGGAGTAGAGGTGGACTTTTTAAAGGTGCAGTAACAGGTCTTTGAGAGCCAGAATTCTTGCTGTTTCTTAGGGGTTCAAATACTTCTGTTCAGCCGTGCGAGACAAATACATTCTTTACAAATCATACAATGTGATCTCTCCTGAATTTTGTTTTTTAAATTCTGTCTCTCAGAGTGGGAATGCACCTACAATGTGAATTCCAGACCCCTCCATGATTTCTAAGTGGGAGAACTTGCAAAATCGCAGGGTGTTCAAATACTTCTGTTCCTCACTGTAAGATGGTAATGTGATGCAAAGTGTACTCCTATTATTATTATTATTACATGGAGTTTATATAGCGCCAAAGGGTTTGCTCAGCGCTGTTTGTACAATAGAGGGGGGACAATACATGAAACATTACAGAAACATTACAGCACCTACAAACAGCACACGAGGGGTTATAGGGCCCTTCTCTTTCGAGCTTACAATCTAGAAGGGAGGGGGTAGTGGTACAGGAGGAAGTGGCTGTGGGGGATGGAGTGGTAGGAGGAATGAAGGAGAGCAGCAGTTAGGTGAGGGGTGGGGTAGGCTTCCCTGAAGAGGTGGGTTTTCAGGGAGCGCCTGAAGGTGAGGAGGGAAGGTGACAGTCTGATGGATTGGGGTAGGGAGTTCCAGAGGATGGGGGAGGACCTGGAGAAGTCTTGCAGACGTGCGTGTGTGAGGAGGAGACCAGGGAGCAAGATAGAAGGAGGTCCTGTGAAGAGCGGAGGGTACGGGTAGGGTGGTACTTGGGAATCAGGTTGGTGAGGTAGTTAGGGGCAGTGTTTGTGAACGGCTTTGTAGGTCAGAGTGAGCAGTTTGAATTTGATGCGTTGGGCGATAGGGAGCCAGTGGAGGGAGAAGCAGAGGGGGGTGGAGCCAGTGAGGGAGGAGAGAGCAGAGGGGGTGGCAGAGTTGGAGCGGGTGGTGAGGTGGATGAGTCTAGCCGCTGAGTTCAGGATGGTCTGAAGCGGGGAGAGCCTGCACTGGGGTAGGTCGGTGAGGAGGGAGTTGCAGTAGTCCAGGCGTGAGATAATCAGGGAGTGTACGAGTTGTTTAGTGGTGTCTGGGGTAAGGAAGGTGCGTATTCTTGGCGATATTGCGGAGGTGGAGCCTGCATGTGTTTGTAAGTGATTTGACATGAGGTTGGAAGGAGAGGTTAGAGTCCAGAATGACTCCAAGGACTTTGGCTTGCGGGACGGGATTGATGGTGGTGATGTTAGTAGTGATGGATAGGATGGGGGGGGCAGCAGGGGGAAGACGAGAAGCTCGGTTTTGGAGAGGTTAAGCTTGAGGAAATGGAGCGACATCCAGTCAGAGATGTCGTTTAGGAGGTGGGGTGATGAGGGCGGAGAAAGTGGAGGTGAGGTGGGGGGTGGAGAGGTAAATTTGAGTGTCATCAGCGTAGAGGTGGTAGTTGAAGCCGTGGGAGTGTATGAGTTTGCCAAGGGAGGAGGTGTAGATGGAGAAGAGAAGGGGTCCAAGGACAGAGCCCTGGGGGACCCTAACAGAGAGGGGGAGGGAAGGGGAGGTGGCACCATTGTAGGAAACGCTGAAGGAGGATTCAAGTTTTACAGAGCGTCGGGAAAGGTAAGAGGAGAACCAGGAGAGAGCCACTCTGATGCCAAGGGAGAGTAGTTTATTAAGGAGGAGGGGGTGGTCAACTGTGTCGAATACTTTTGAATTTTAACATATTATTTTTCTATCCCAAGTGGACCATGATGGCTGTGAAAACCCAATAGCATAAGGCTGTTGTGCGCTATGTTACACGTTTCTGACTTTGGATGTGTTTCATTATCTGACAATGCATGTTGTGATACTGATTGTACTCAGATGTCAACTCTGAATGTTTTGGATGTTTTCATAAATTTTCTTTTTAATTAAAAAAATATAGAAAACATCTTTATTTAGCCCTTTATATAGAATTCTGAGTTTTTTGTTTTTCTGTACAGGTGGATTGAAGAACCAATTTTTCAGTCATGCTGGTCGAGCCAAATGGATATCTTAGGTGATGGAACGTCTTTATCGTAGTTCACTGGAGGATTCACACAGGACACGAGACATATCATTGTTCTCAATGTTGTAAATGGTTTGGAAGCCATATCAGTGTTCTGAATGTGATAAAACCTTTACATCAAAGGATCAACTTATCAAACACCAGAGGATTCACACCAGAGAGAAGCCACATCAATGTTCTGAATGTGATAAAGCTTTTACAGTGAAGTCACATCTTATCAAACACCAGAGGATTCACACTGGAGAGAAGCCATATCAGTGTTCTGAATGTGATAAAGCTTTTACAATGAAAGGTAATCTTATCAAACACCAGAGGATTCACACTGGAGAGAAGCCATATCAGTGTTCTGAATGTGATAAAGCTTTTACAATGAAAGGTCAAATCTTATCAAACACCAGAGGATTCACACTGGAGAGAAGCCATATCAGTGTTCTGAATGTGATAAAGCTTTTACAATGAAATGTATCTTATCAAACACCAGAGGATTCACACTGGAGAGAAGTCATATCAGTGTTCTGAATGTGATAAAGCTTTTACACACAGAAGTCAATCTTATCATCACACCAGAGGATTCACACTGGAGAGAAGCCATATCAGTGTTCTGAATGTGATAAAGCTTTTACAATGAAGATTATCTTATCAACACCAGAGGATTCACACTGGAGAAGATTCACCATATCAGTGTTCTGAATGTGATAAAGCTTTTACAATGAAGTCAGATCTTATCACACACCAGAGGATTCACACTGGAGAGAAACCATATCAGTGTTCTGAATGCAATACCACTTTTAAACAAGCGTCATCCCTTATCAGACACCAGATGATTCACACTGGAGAGAAGCCACATCAATGTTCTGAATGTGATAAAGCTTTTAAAACTAAGTCAGAGCTTATCATACACAGGACAGTTCACACTGGAAAGCAGCTTTGAGTGTTCTGAATGTGATAAAATGTTTACAACCAACAGCAAACTTATCATGCACCAGAATACTCACACACTGGAGAAAGGCCATATCAAGTGTTCTGAATGTGGCAAAGCTTTTGTATATAAGGAAAGCCTTATTATACACCAGAGGAGTCACACTGGAGAGAAGCCATATCACTGTTCTCAATGTGACAAATCTTTTAAACATAGAGAACAACTTAACACACACAAGAGGGTCCACACCAGAGAAAATCTGTAGCCGTGTTGTGAGTGTAACAGATTTTTTTACATAAGTCACAGCTGATCACACACCAGAGGATTCGCAGGCTTCAGCTGCAGGAGGTAATGGGGAGAAGGGGGGTTTAAAGGGATAGAAGCTCAAGACTATTTTACCTTTTGACTATTTTTTTCAGACAAGTATTGACAGTGAATTGTGTTTCCTAATGATTTTAATCTCTATCCTTTTTATGGAGCTTTGACTGAACATGTAATATATTTTCATCATTCATTAACTGAGCTGTGTTCCCAAGTGTTTTCTTCATTGTCAGATCCTGGGCTAATGCATTACCAACACTGCCTCAGCACCAAGACTAGGTAGTGGTCAAGTGGCATCTTACCAAGCCTCCAAAGCCTCAGTGGGAGAGACTTTTCTAGATTCTGCTGACTATTCCAATATCCGTCTAGCTTGAGGGCTCCAGCTACGCTCACCTTGTCCATGCCTCCCTTCACATATTCCACCTCCCCTCCAGTGATCAATGCCTTATTTCCAGGTTCCTCCTCCTCTTATGGATGACAGCTTTACAGGTAGGACTGCAACAGGGACAACAGCCATGCCATGAGAGAATTCTCTGTCCAGTGAGAAATCAAATTCCTAAGCTGGTGTAGGCCTTCCAACACCAATTCACTGCTCTTTGTTTGGGATGTGTTCAACAGTACCACTTACACCCAGCTGGCTGCTTGTGTTCCATCTTGTCCTGCCACAAGTCTAAGGGATTCCATCAGGAGAAGATTGGACTTCCTTATTATATTGTCTCTCTGTTCAGCTATTGCTCCTCTCCATAGACCAATCACATACTACGACTGCATCTTCTGGGGGACTGAAATTCCTCTGACTCGGTTCTCTTCAATGACTCTGAATAGTCAATTCTCTTTTTTTGGGTAGGATATTGTTTGTGAAGAACCCTTTTTTGACCCTAGAAACATTCTGATGTTGACCCTAAAGTGTAACTATGGTTAGAATTAATATTTACATAAAGGGGGTGCAATCTGTCCTTAAACCACTTATGGTGATGTCCCAGTTCAGCACATTACACCTTTAGGATTTGTAATCTACCCAAATGTATTATACATCAGTTTTTCATGTCAGAGGGCTTTAATGTGGTAGAAAATGTGGATACGTATATTTTATTTGTTTTTCTAGGTAACACTTGTGATGTCACTACACTCCTAATGTAAATACGATGCAAAAGAGTTTTGTTTTTGTTGCTTTTACAGTGCTCTCCCATCACCTTCTGTGGCACTCTCGGCCTCTCCTGTCCCATAGAAGCAAACAGAGGCCAGATCGGCCCTGATGGCCTCCATGATACAGGAAGACGGAAGTGATGAGCATTCATCCCTTCTGGTTTTCTGGAATATAAAATGGTAAGGCCCCTATCACACCGGGTGGGCCCGTCAGCAGATCCTCTTGCTCAGCGGGGGATCTGTCTGCTGATCACTGTTGGGCAAATGGATGACAAGTCTGCGTCTGCTTCGCTTATACAGAGCGGACATGGACACGGCCCGCTGTCCTCTATGGGCGGTCAGACTGCCATGTGATCCGATCCAATGGACAGAAGGGGAATGGATCCCCATCTGTCTCTTTTTGGCAGATCGGATCGGATGTCAGCGAGTGTAAAGGGACACATATCCGTTTACATCTGCCACTCCATAGAGAATAGAGGTTCTGATCGGGTCCGGACCCAATCGGAACGTTCATGTGAAAGGGGCCTAAAGTATCTGATTACACCGATCTTGGTGCGATCAGATGTTAAGGGCAGAGGAGAGATTTGGAGGCTATTAGACCCCAGATCTCTCCATAAAGAGTACCTGAAAGGATAATATAACATAATCAGCTCCATTTTGTTATACAAGATGTTTGCTTAAAAAATATATGACTTTTGTAAACATTAAGAGAAAAGTTTGTACTGTATGTATTCTTTACAGGAAACTAACTGTTTTTTACAAGTTTTTTGAGGAAGTAACTTTCGGTTAGACCGTGGCCGTAGTCTGGGCGTTGTGCTAAGATCATGAGTTAGTCTGACCACAACCATCTGGCCAGAAACTAGTTCTGCAAAGTTTAATGACAATTAAGGTGCAAATATTAAAGATAAATGCATGAATTTGATTGGTTGATATTAAAGGTTGGTCATTAATAATCTGCCTAGAGACTACAGATTTATATATATGCCGATGTTTCCGCAATAAAGTTGAAGTGTCTTGCAACGAGCTGTGGCGTGGTGTGCAATTCATTTCCCGATATATCGTAAGTTATCGCTCAGGTGTAACCGGTGGGGGCCCCCATTGAGAGGAAAAACTCAACACCAACCCTTTGTACTGGTGTCAGAAGAGTGGGATAATCACCAAGGTGAGTGAGAATTTTTTTTTTCTATTTTTTTAAGAAAAAGAGATGCTTTTCTTGCCGAGGTCATTATTTCTGAACTTAAGAGGGAGATTGGTGGGGTGGAGTTTAGGAGCGAGAGAAAGGGACTCTCGGCTCGGGACATAGAATACCTGTATACACCTGACATAGCACTTATTGTTCTTTGTTGTATTGCTGTATTGTCTTACTAATCTGCTGCTGCCGCTGCTGTTGTTATGGGGAATTCCTTAGGTAAGGAGGAAATACCTCGCCATGTGCCGCCGCTAAAAGCATTAAAGTTGATTTAAATTGATGAAGAAAAATAGAGACAAAAAGCAGAAAGGGAAAATGCAGTTGTTCCCATAAATGAGACTTGAAAATAATTTGTTACTAGAGTTTCTTCTTTTGGTTACTATTATGTTAATCCACGGGTGGTGCTGTCTAATATTAATGACTTATGGACTAATACTGTTAAATGCCTGTCTGCTGCCTCCCAACAATCTCATGAGCCAATACAACTAGGGGGCGCTATCCAGCAATTGAATGTTGCTTATGAGAATTATCAAAGACCGTGAGTTAAATATATTGCTCTCTTAAAGTGGTACAACACTCAAAAGGTCATTGGAAGAATTAATGAGTTTTGAGGAGCTCAATCCTGAAAGAGACAATGTAGTGGAGCGAATAAAGACAAAGGCAGAAGTGAGAATAACACAGCTCCATGAATCCAGATCTTATCGCTCTGCATCTACTAGATGCTCCTCAAGATATCTCCAAATCCATACAATCAAGGTCTTCTACACTCAGTCAACAACTAATAAAAGCCCGTGCTGATGCTGAAGCTTCTAAAATTCAGGCAGCTTTCACCCAAAAGAAAGCAGAAATGGAGGCTCAGGCCGCACATCAGAAAGCAGAGGAAAGAAGCTGAAGCCACACGCCAAAAGGTAGAAATTTAAGTTTTGGAAAAACAATGTGAGCATGCCACAGCCATGGAAAGGTTAAGGGGCTTAGAACAAGCCGCTCGTGAAAACAAAAGAGACAACAGTTCCAGACACTCAGTTTGTATCTTATGTCTCAGATTCTTCACACACAATGACTGACCTAGACATCAATGCCACTGAGGAATTAGATCTACTCATCAGATGGCTAGGTCACCAGTCCACTGAACGCATCAAGAGGCTCAAAGCAGTTCATATTGACAACCCTGCTGCAGGCCTTAATGCTGCTTGGGGCAGACTTGAACATACCTTTGGCAGCGTAGAGGCCATTGAAGATGCTTTATTCAAAAGGTTGCAAAGTTTCCCATGGATTTCCGCTAACGGCAACCTAAAGTTTCAAGAACTCAGCAATGTTCTATTAGAGCTTCAACTTGCTAAGGCTGACATCAACTTACCTGGTCTTAGTTACCTGGACACCTCTCATGGCATCAAACCTATTGTTCTCAAGCTACCATATGGAATACAAGAAAGATGGGCAGCGCTTGGATCAAAGTATAAGGAATAACATAGAGTTGCCTTTCCTCCTTTTTCCTACTTCTGCGAGTTCATCAAATGAATTGCAGACACTGAGAATGACCCAAGTTGCTCATATGGGGACTGTAACCTTCTCAATACACTCTCTCCAAGACCTATGAACACACATATGTTTGCGCAGAGACTGTAGAGGTCCAGCATTAGTGAAAAGGACTAATGATCCTGCACCTGCTACAGTTCTTGAAAAGACTGATCAAAACAAGAGAATCGAGGACCCAAATCGCCAATGTCCAATACATAACAAACCACATTCACTTAAGAAATGTATCGGCTTCAGAAAGAAAACCCTCAAAGAACATAAAAAACTTTAGAGGAAATTTGGGGTTTGCTACAAATGCTGTGCCTCCGTGGAACACTTTGCAAAGGACTGTAAAGCGATCAAATGTATAGAGTGTGACAGTGATGACCATGTGCAAGCTCTTCATCAATATTCGCACAACTTTGCTACACTTACAAACAATCTTCCTGAGGCAAAACAAGGCGTGGAACGTCAAGATCAAGCAGCACCTACCCCCCAGTGTTCTCTACATGTACAGAGGTCTGTGGAGAAGGATTCTGCGACAACTCCTCTGCAAAGATTTGATTGGTCCGTGTATACCCCAAAGGTCAACCTGAAAAGGCCATAAGACTGTATACTATTCTGGATGATCAGAGTAACAGATCTCTTGCAAGAACACTCAGTTTTTTGAACTGTTGAACATAAGTGGAGATGCTCATGCCTTTTACTCCAAGCACTTGTTCCGGCACTACAGAAGTCTTAGGTAGAAGAGCCAGTGGTCTTGTAGTTACTCCTCTGAATGACAATGTGGAAATATCTTTGCCCACTATCACTGAGTACAACCAGATTCCAAACACCAAAGAGGAGATTCCTACTCCTGAAGCTGCTTTATCACCATTCTCACTTAAAGCACATAGCCAGCCGAATACCAGCCTCAAGGAAAGTGCCGATATCCTGCTGTTACTCGGTCGAGACATTATTATTATACAGGATTTTTATGGCGCCTAACAGTTTGCACACTCAGGGCTTACAATGTAACGGGAGGACAATACAGCAACGAATACAGTTCAATACAAGAGGGATAGGAGGGCCCTGATTCTGGGGGCTTTACAATCTAGGAAGGGAGGGGCTACTGGTACAAAAAGGTAGTAAACTGGGTGATGGACTGATGAAAGAGTAGAAGATTCCA